>JANHGN010013588.1:28974-41622 GCA_024605025.1 Megaceryle maxima | reverse complement strand
TTTTTTTTATATATATTTTTAAATTTTTTTTTATTTTACAGTTTTTCCATTATGCATCAAAATATCTAAGAACTCCCTTCCATTTTTACCAATGTTGAATACAATCCAAGTTTCAGAACAAAACAGAACTATATTAAAACAGTATATAAAAAATTCCAACTGAGTGATGTGACTTGTGGAATCGTTTGTTTAGCCTTTAATCTGTCCAAAATTAATGCACGTGACATGAGTTTCTTACACGTGAGATAATACTTCAGGCATTTCTAAAACACAAACTGAGTTACTATACAGGAATACTTTGGTCAGATGAAGTACTGAAAGTCTGTATGTTATGGTAACAGAGCTGTAATGGAACTAACTTCAGGAAAGCCTCAATATCTGAACATTGCAACATTGTATGTAGCATGGACACAAACGTGGTTATATAGTTGAAATTTCAGTTATATAAAGTAAGTTTAATTTATTCTGTAGTAAAATAAAAAAAAAATTCTTACCCATTCATATGAAACAATCCAACAGCCACGAGCAATTCCCAGCATAACATTCAAGGTACGACGAGGACTCCCTGTAACTACATGACTTGTGGTTTCACATACATCATCTGAGAATAAAAAGTCTCCAAGTTTATTCACCACCTGAATTACTATATTTTGCTTCCTAAAAAGAAGAAAAACACAAAAATACAATGTTGAACAGATATGCAGAATTGTAAAAGCATATACACAACATAAATTAACTCAAACTCACCTCATTTCTTTCCATGCTAATCATTTTTTATCCTTTTCTCACAGACCCTCTACCCATTTGCTAGCCCTAAATTCATTAGCCTCACCACAGAGTCCAAACAGACCCTTCTCTGTCATCACACAATCATATCTACTTGCACATCAAAGCTCTTTTGTCTCCCATGTCTATCTTGTCTGTTTAAATAGAAGCTTTTGAGTCAGGATTATCTAACATATTGTTTGTGTACAATGCCTAGTATATTCTTGGTTGCTTTTGTAGTACTATCAAAAAGGTATTACTAATGTAAACATTTAGAGACAGTACTCTTAGGAGGTTTTCACTAGGAAGCACCAGTTTTTCAGCATCTGAATAAAATGCTGTGATTAAATTTAGAGAGAAGTCCTAAAGTTCTGTCTTGCTACCTATATATCTGAGCCAATGTTTCAGTTACATATTCACTTATCCTTAAATACAATTATAATATATAAATTAAATATAAAGTCCAGAATGGCCACCTATAACTGGAATTCTAATTTGAGTTGTCTGCATAGCTATGCTAATGCACATAAATATATCATTGTGAGAACAGTGAAATCTTGGTATCACTAGAGAAAAGCTGTTGCATGAGAAGAGTTTACTGTTCTTATTAATGACAAAAATAATCACTATCATAAATGATCATCAAGATCTGTAAATGACAGATGAAAATTTACAACAAAAACTTAACTGAACGTGTGATTCAGAAGAACAGGTAGCTACTAGCTGTGAAGCAGTAGGAAGCATTTAATATAATCTCAAAACCTGATGTCATGAAACCACTGAAATCATAATCTTTAAATTTAAATTCTAATGAGCCACTTTTGAGGCTGCAGCTACTGGATAGAATTGGCTTTTGGCCATTGGGTTGTACTTTGGAGGACTATTTTTTGTTCTTTAGTTCTTTCTGAAACAGTTCCCTTTGCCTGTTTTACAGGGTGATGAATGCCTACAGCTGTAGAAAACTAGAAGCAGTTCTGAAGAAAAGCAACTTTTCTATTTAATGAAATATTAATTGGCCAGTGTGAAAAAAATCACCATACAAGCAACATAAAAGAAATAATATATTAATGACCTCTTTCAACAAAATAACTTTTTCCCCAGCTCTGTCAGGATTTCTTCCCCTCTTTTAGGCAGTTCACAGCCTTTGATTTCTACTACTTCTATCTGCATTGCAGCTATTATTTTTACCTCCCCCACAGTGATCCAGTATTGCATGACTTGTGAAGTGCATTTTATAATCCTGGTATTAGTAGCATCCAGTCACATTAAAGATGAGAAAAGTATTATTTCCATTTTATGTTTCTGACATATATCAGTATACCTGTTAAAAGCTATTGAGAACAACTTACAAATAGCTTGCAGCAGGATAGCCATTAAGTGCTGTTTCTGAGTACTTCTATCTACATAACTGTCAAGATTTAATTATTTCAAACCTGAAACAGATTTGTGGGTAGTAGATATATCTTGCATTTTGAAAAAGAATTCAAAAAACTGTAAGCAAGTGTAGTAGAAAATATGGAATTGTGTTTTTGTTGGATGTTTTTTATGCTGTTAAGACTTTGAAGAGAATGATAAGAGCATGCCAGAAAGCTATTGACTCTCCCCCTAAATATGCAGTGGCAGCTGCTTCTAATGTTTTGAAACTAAGTGTCTAAAAAGCCTACAACTGATACTTCTTCAGCATCTATTTATATGAGAGGAAACATTTTGAACCAATGTTTCAGATTGACTCTTAAAATAGAAATAATTACACTGTGGCAGAAAAAAAAAAAAAATCTAAGTCTTGGACTGAAAGTCTGAACGATTTACTACATAAAAATTCCTTTTTATGGTTCCTTCAGAAAAATTCAAAACTTAAGATTTTAGTTTCATTGCTCTGAAACCCTGTTGAGCTCATCTATGGAACAATGGCTTCAGCCTGCACCACAGCCATACAAACACACACACACTAAATAACAACACTATATACATTTAGGTACATGTTTCTATCTAGAACACAGAATGAAATAAAGGATTTTAACACATGGTACAAAAATAAAGTTCATTTTGCATGGGCATAAAAAGACTATCAACATTCAAGTTTAAATGGTGTGCTGACTAAGAGTCAAAATGTTTAATACTTACTCAGAAGACATACTGGTCATAACTAGTGTCCTTGTTGGCTAAGGATGTGAGAGAGACAAGAAAACATCAAAAACCAGAAAAGTTTTCCCCTTAAAAAAAAAGCAATAACCAAACCTTTAAATTAGAAGCTGTTCCACTAAAAGGCCTACACTACTTTGTAATTACAATATCACCTGCAGAAGAGACTGTACTAATTAACACATATACTAGAAATATTAAACTTGGAGGACAAAGAAGGAAGGAAAACCCTTCATCATGTCTGGTTTCAAAGCATCCAATATAGCAAAAGACAGGAATGTAAATTTTCATTAGTAAAAACAAAAAGCAAAGCATTTTCCAGTCTGGTATGCCACAGAAAAAGGGATAGTATTAATTTTCTGCCTTTTCATTCTGATCAGGTCAAAAGGAAAAAAGCAGCTTCCCTTCAAAGAAAACATGTAATTTAAGGTTATTCCAGTTTCTTTCAAAAGAAAGGCAGGAACTGGCTGAGTTGCTGCAGAAACAAGAGTATATTTATTGTAACATATACTCCTAATAATGTTATTTACAGTGTACCTTTATTTTGTTTGTTTTCCCCACAACTTCATTATTTTAAGTCCAGGTTTTTAAGTAAACAGTCTTTCAATCTTGTCCAGTGAATAAAAGTTGTCTGAGCAATATAACGCAGAAGATATACTAAGTACCAAATTCTTAAACCAGCAATTCTGATATGCCTTACAAAGCAACACTCCCCCTGCAATACCCCCCATAGCTTATGTGCAAAGTAGGAGTGTTTGTCCCACACAGACTATAAATAAGCTTTTTAAGAATTAGTATTATAGAAATCAGAAGAGGAAGAAATATCCTTTGTTCATCAGTAATGACCATGATATTCTGCAACAAACACAGAGGTGAGACAGACATGAATTTTAACAGTATTACAGAAATATATAACTGAACATAACACGGTTATCAAAAGATACATATAAGAAGAGGTTTTGAAACTTTTAGTTAAAAATTACTTGTAGCTACATAAACATGCACAAGTATATATATATATATAAACATTTTAATTTTGTAAATTGACTTTTATACAATGATTTCAAACAACTCCTGATAGTTTTCAAAATCAATATAGGAATTTCACATTATTTCTCTATTTGCTCTAAAAGAAATAATCATTCCCATTTCTGTCCCCTCAATGTATTACCACAACCATGAGCAGCAAGCTCCTATGGTTTCTACTAGAATTTGGTTTCCTCCGAGTAATGTACTGAGCTGAGACCACAAAAATATCTTGAATTGGATTACAGCTGGTAGCACAAGCCAAAAAAGACTTGAGGGCAATTCATTTTACCCAGTAATGAATCACAGAACAAAAGAGAGAACATACTCTGATACTACTCCATCTGTCCTCTCCTATCAGTACAGAACTGTTCTACATTAAGTGTTCAAGAAAATTGTCACATTTAAGGATGGAGTTCCTCTTTAGGCCAGAAGACCATAGATTGCACGCACCCTGGCTGTTCGTTATGTCAACAAACTTTGCATATGTAAACCACGATTTAGGTATCATTGGTAATCTAGATATTAATGATAACATAAGAAGTAGGCTTTTGAACACAGGCATGATAATTTCATTCTGTGGTTGGGTGAATTTGAAAAAAACTTAACACACAGATGCTATTTAAGTCTTCAGAAGCAACAGTGTGAATATATTACAATATTATGTAAGCTATACAATACTTAAAATATAGAAAATAAATACAATATGAAAATGTAAAACCAGTCCATAACAGAAATTTCAAACAAGGAAAGAATGAAATTTTTACACTGAAATATTTGACAGAAATTCTAGGCAGTATTTTTAACATAAGTTTCTAAATTCTAACTTGTTATAATCAATACTTACTGATGATGCTTTAGCCTACTGCTAGCCTGACAGCTGAAGAGAATATGCACTTATCTGTAATCAAAATTTGTTGTATTCTTAGCCAAAAGACTTTCTACTGAATTACTTTCAACTCCAAATAAGCAGTCACATTTAATATTGGAAATTCCTAGAACTTCAGAGCTTCAATTACATGTTTGAGTTTTATACACAAAGAGTTTGAGCAAAAATAATATCAGTGCAACAATATATTAAACTTATCTATCATAATATTAATATAATTAGTATTAAGTAATATAAACTCAAAATTTGAGTTTATACACTCAAAAAGACATCTAGTAAGACACTGAGCAAGGGTTCTCATGGCAGAAAGAATGCACAGGTTAGGTCAGGTGATTGAAATTGGCCAGGGGGCCACATACAATAGTGAGGGCACACCTCATACTGTCTTAATACATGCTGTTGGATTTGCACAAACTCCTGAAGCTTAAAGCATCCTGGAATGCGACAGCCTGGGAAGGCACAAAAAATGTCATAAAAGCAAGATTTTACTCTTCTCTGCCCAATCTTTCTGGGTTGAAGACCTCATCTATGGTCATATATGTATGCTTTAGCATGGTCATGAAGTTCTCCTTCAGTATCTGAAGCCAAACCTCACTGTCACCACAGCAAAGCTCTTGGGCCACTTGAATACACACAAAAGAACTGCACTAGGTTCTTGGGGTGCTTGTATAGTACTGGCTCTAAAGCCAGATCCTGACATGCCTGTTCAGAATGTGCAGAAAAATACCCTTACTCACGTTTTTTTATAAATGAAATGTCATGGATGTATTACTAATAAGACCACTACTGTTGCCAAATCTGGGTTTAAAAAAAGAAAATTTACTATAAACCGAGGCCAGAGCAGCTTGAGATTTTACAGCTGCTTCTTCAGCTTCAGGGCAGAAATATTTGTTAACAGCTCCTTAATACCTTATCTATAAGGAAGTGAAAATACTGAATCTAACAAATCAGGAGACCTGCAGCCTGTTTTGACATTACCCTACAAAGTATGCTTTTATGCTACAACACATAATGTACAAGATGGTATAGTGAGCATTCTGGGCAAATGTTCTGTCAGTGTCCTTTTAAGTAATTCAAAGACTCAAGAATGTGGATGCATACAAGAGGTAGATACTGGAATAAATATAAATTCTTCCAAGTTGTTATTTCATTTGCATTCAGAACTGCATGTTTTTGCAAGACAGAGGTCATTTGCTAAGTAGACAACATTTTGTTTTATTACTTTAGTAAGACAAGCAATCCTCTTTAATTACAATTACCAAGCAGAAAACTTAGCCAAACTATGTTTTAATTTTCAGTTGTACATTTTTCAAGTTAATTGCTTTCCCCCCTTGCTATGCAATTTTTCTTCCATGTTTTTTGTGTCTGTTTTACTTTACATCTTGCTTTTATTGAAAAAAACATTTTTTTGAGTTAGCATTTTCTTTTCTGACCAGCAAAAAGACATCTGGTGAGCATCACTATGAGTTCTAATGCACGATTTTAGCAAGATTAGTATTAATAAAACACTGGAAAAGGTGGTATTAACTGGTCCTTTTATTTATCATTAATCTCTGAATTTGAAGGGTTGGATATCTGTACTCCAAATCAGAACACACTTGTTTCTGAATTATTTTTCAGGTATGGAATACAGACTGTGTTATAAATTACATGCTTCAGCTTTTCTTTCTTTCTTTATTATATTTCTTAGAAGCACAGTTGCATTAAGTATTGCTTTATAGTCTGCCAATGACAAGATTTTTCCAAGTAATCTGAAATATAAAACATGCATTTCACTAGCTCAAAGGAAATATTATTTGTAAATCTTCCCAGTACTTAAGAGATGTTATACTTCTTGTATGTTAACTGACCTACACTCCAAAAGGGGCATCCAACCTCAAAATGTATTATTTCTTTTAAGTTTGAGCAGGTGTTTATTGGAGCTGAAGGACAATAAGAAAAATTTGTAAGTGTCAAATGAATTAAAATGTGACCATGCTTTTCCAGGCCATTCTCAAGAATAAAGTGCATTCATGCTAAGAATGGACTTGATAGGCATAGTTTAACATTTGCAACTGGTTGAAGTCCAGCCAAAGTATAGTAGATCCCATTTTGTATCAGATGTGTTTCGAGAAAGGATACACTTCTCAACTGTATATTACTTAATGCAAATACTCCTATGTCTTAAAGTTGACTGAAGTTCTGAAAGAAATAACCTTCAGTATGCTCTCAAACTCAGACACAAGCTCTGATGGAGTAAAAAAAAAAAAATCCAAAAACCAAACCTTTACCTTCAGGCCTTAACAAGGTACTTGCCCTAAGGGGTTTGGCCAATATACCAGGGAGAAAGGACTTTAGGAGTGGGAGGGCGGCAGGGAAAAGTAGTGCTTGCATGTGCAAATAAAGCTGAAGGGAAACTGCAATATTATTATGCTACCTGTTTTGTACTCTTCCAATCCCTTTTTTCTGTGGCTACTGGAGGCCCAGATGGTTCTGAAATTGCTTCAGAACTCATACTCACTTTTTGTCTTTACAGATGTATTTCAGAAGTGACTAGTTAGTACATGATCTAAAACCAGAGCCATGTGTAGAATAGGAAGATTCAAGAATTGGGTTAATTTCACTCTGCTTTTACCTAGGAAGGTTGTAATGACAATCCAAAACTTTAAGGTTGTTTCTAGAAACTATCTATATATCGTGCTACATTAATTTATTCTATTCAAGTAATTGTGGCTCTTAGCTGAGAATAATTGGCAATTGTAATGAATGGCTACTATTCCAATGTTTTAAACATCAATTACTCAAAGCTGTAATTTATGTTCTGGCTGGCCTTTCTCCTCCTATCAGTCCTTTGATACTGGTATTTTTCCAGTTTCCTCTGGCTGCAAACTCTATTTTGTCTGTCATTTTCTGACTAAGTACAGTACCTCTGCTTTGACCTAGAAAGATGTGAAAAATGCACCCTTCCTAACTAAATCAACACTCCATGGGAAAAGATGAAAAAACAAAGCAAGCTATCAGAAGACAAAAACATAAGAGGACACGACAGGTTCTTGGGCATCGGCTTTCCTTCACTGACAAAGATGGTATAAGAAATTATCTATTCACAGACATAGGAACCCCTATAATGTCTGTTGGCAAGATTAAGGATGATGAACAGCTTCAGATTTTTCAGAATAGCAGTGTCACAGTTTGCAACATAGTGACATTTTCAGTTTTCCACATGCAATCATAATAGCTAACACCTGTATTAGGAAACAAGAATGAAAAAATTACCCATGGGGGATACAAAACTGTGTAGCAGGGGACAGTTTTCACAGCATTCTGCAACTTCAAAGGGCAGGTTTATCTGGCTGTGATCATTAGCAGAACTAGAGACTGACTTTTTCTGGTAGGACAAACAAAGATCAAGAGGAAAGAACATGCTCCTTCCCACCCCTTTGACTGCAAACAAAAATTTCTAAGTCAATCAACATGACATGAAAAAAGCCCCCAAGAATGATTATCATTTCTGAAAGCACAGGCAGCAGGGATTCCCATTCTGATGGGAAGCCTAAGACTTTCCAACAGGTACAAATTAGGGGTTGGCTTCCCATCAGCATCATTCAGCAAAAGCAGCAGATTCAACTGTCTTTTACTAGGAAAGTTTCACCTCTAGACCATATTGTGTAAAACCTGAGGAGACAGAGAAGAAAAGACTGCCAATGTGACTGAAGTAAATCTTGAGAAGCGGGATGGTAAGGGGAGGAGAAAGCTACTTTATAGTTTAGATTATAACACAAAATGAAAGCTCAGGTGAAGGAAGAACACTCCCTTACCTGCAAAAAGTCACAGGACAGGAAAGAGGAAAAAGGGCTATCGCAGAATCATGCAATGGCTTGAGTTGGAAAGGACTTTAAAGATCATCTAGTGCCAACCCTTATTCCATGGGCAGGAACACCGCCCATTAGACCAGGTTGCTCCATCCAACCAGCACCCCCCTCACCTCCCTCCAAAAAATTAATTAAAATGTGAAGGGCTCGTTTTTAATTTTATGAAGACAAAAGTCTAAACTCTCCATATACTTAAGCCACTACTTCTTGAATAAAGTTCTGAAAAAGAACCAATGTGTTAATCTGTTGACTGAACAGATATTTAGTGACAATTTTATATAACAGCTTGGATGATTTCAACTCATGGATCTTAACTACCCTTCCTGCTAAGATGACAAGCTGCAAAGTCAACCACCTCCTATATCAAGGTCATGGCACATGTTTCTAGAGTTCCAAATGGCAATCCATACAAGAGTGCAAACAGTATCTGCAAGTGTCCCTGAGACAACAGGAAACACCCTAACCTTGAATTGAGAGTTGTGCCTTTTGCCATAGAAATGTATTGACTTGAAAAGAAACTTTTCGAGTTACAGACAATAGCATTTCAGCAGGTTGTCAAGACCAGCTGGCATGAAGCCTGTCTTAAAGAGAATTATTTCTAGGGACCCAAGACCATGAATCAGCCCACTGGGCCCATCTACAGGAGATTTTCCTGTCAGGAATGGCAGCATCCCTAAGTGGCGACAATGAAGCTCTTGTCATTAGGACATGGCCCAAAGCACACACGATAAGGTGCAGCGGCAGATGCCAAGAGTATGGCTTCTATTCTGGTAGTCTGAATACTAGCACTACTTAATTGATATGATATTTTGTTCTCAAATATACTAATATTATTACAAAATATGGACATTTGGAACAAACAAATGACAAACCCTATATTTTGGATACAACAATAGCATAAACTGTGTCTTGCCAGTAAAAATAATTTTTCTTGTTGGATTTTAACATCCCATTCAGTGGCATATTTCAGACACTCCAAGGAAGCAAATTTTATGCAGTGATGTATAGCATTAGATCCTTTTGTTATTGATACTTTCAAAATTACTTGTCCCACAATGTAGTCTGCTCAGAGACTTGTTTCCCAACAACTTGCTTCTTCAACTTTGAGTCAGCAAGATAACTACAGATAAACAATAATCAACTATTCAGTTGTCATCAGCTAGAGCTGGTCAGACACTTCCAAGACTACTGCACATAAGATAAGACATCTTGTAAACAAGAAACAATCTAGGATCAAAATCAGATGTGCATAAATCACACCACTAGATATTTGGTCAATACCGTAGAAGTTTACTGGTAGTGCCATGCAAGACCTCTCATGATTTGTAGCTTCAGTCACTTATCTCATTGCTACACCCAGAAGTAATCAATTTGAATAGTTTTCAGTGACCACTTGTCCACCCCCCTCCTTCCCTCCATTACATCATGTATTTTTCCCACACCATAAATATGTTCTTCGAGTCCAATCCCCAAGACCAATACAATCTGTCATCCCCTAGACCAATACAATCTGTTTAAGATTAATGCACATATCAAAAATAAACATAAAATGACTTACCTGAATGTCTGTTAAGATGCTTCATTGTTTAGACTTACAGATTTTTCAGGAAATGAAAATTTATTTTGCATGAATAAAGTATTTCAGAAGGAAGGATTTTGATAACAGGATTTAACAATGGCATGCTTCAAACTGAGTGTTCACACACTTCCACAGCTTGAGCTTAGATTCTTTGTAAAAAATTTCTCTCAAAAATCTCTTAGGTTCAGTGTCAATGATAGCCTTACCTTCAAAAAAAAGGTAAGGTTATCCAAAGTGCAAGAGCTATGAAAATATAAGCCAAGATGAATATATTTAAAAACAAAACTGAAGGAATGCCAGTTAAGTCCATACTATCTTCTCCATGAAAACAGTATTTTAAGTATCCCTCATGATGTTTAACTGTTTTTTTCATATGATTGAAGAGTTTCTTCTATTCACCCAGAAGACAGTATTTTAATGTTTTTGAGTGTAAAGTTTATTTCAACTGCATTTCTAGTGATGTGATACTGCCATATCCTATAAAAGATATCTATCACCTCTCATATACCTCTAAAAATAAAAATCAACTTTTTATTTGAATAAAAGTGGCAGTTAACTGTTTATTCATAATGAGTCTCTCTGATCCGTTTTAAGTTATCTGCTTAAAGCATCACAAAATTTGTGATGCAATGGGAGTTCTGATAAATGTAAACATTTTTGTGACATTAAACAATGAAATTATTACTCAACCCTCATATCAAGAGATCAACACCACTGTAACTAATTTGTTTGAATATTTTTTTTTTCTTTGTGATTTTTAGTTACTTCACTTTGTACTTCCTATGCAAAGCAACAAAGAATTATGTATTCAGTTCCACGGAATAGTTGAAAAATGCAACACATTGCATAATGAGTTTATTCTATCTCTGTAATCCTGTACAACTTAGATTTCTAGACTAGGGAAGCCACCTGCTGACATTCATAGGCATTAATCCACAGTGTTTATCCTTATCAGCTATGTATGAGAAGAACCTGGAACTATCCTCAGTTATGGGGTTTGGTGTTTCAAAACTAAGAAGTTCAAACCTATAAACCAGTTTTATAAATCTATCTTTAGACACTGCATTTGACTATATAACACACATCAAACCTCCTGGGGATTTGGGAGTGGTGGTGGTGTTTTAAATCCAAAAAACTCTTGTTCCTGCATCCATTAAGAATTCCTGAAAATCTTATTTATCTCCCCCTAATATGCCTGCAGCTGCCATTATAAACTGCTCTGTCTTCATGGCTTTTTTAGTTGGCAGTACAATTTTAGATAACTTTGATTAAAAGTCTTCCATGTTAAGAGTAGAATAAACATGCCTATATAAACAGTATAGATAAAGAAAGATAATATAAATTCTTGTAGCCGAAAATTGCGATATAAGAATATCTGAACAAAGTCAATCTTGATTTTAACTGCAGCTAAAACATAATACAAGAAATTCAGCCTGCATGATGTTTAGAAAACAAATGCATAATGCAACAGCATAGCAAAAAAATACAGAATCTACAACTTAATATAGATTAAGGAAATGTTAGTGAATGAGTTAATTGTAGTGTTCACTGAAGTGAACGAGTTATAACTAAAGTACTCTAAAAAGTTTCAGTTCACACATTGTCTAGGAATCTAATTCAGCAAACACCTAAAATGGTTTTAAATAAGTATTATATATTAAGCTCTTTTTCTATCTAAAACCCCTGCAATTTACATTGCATCCCAGGTTAAGAGATTTACAGCTAAATAATTAATTTAACAGATTATATTTACAAGAGATTCCCAGAATATGAAATGTATTATCACCAGCAATATGATCTGAAGCCTCATATTGGATCTATGCAGTACAAAACTGCATACTCTACAGTGACTTGAATTTAAAGATACTTTTTTTCTTTTTTTAGATATAAAAGATCTGGTGATTGACAGTCACATTTCTGGAAGCATTAGTCCATCAAAATAGCTAGGAAAAGGCATTTCTTTTGCATTTGTATTTTTAACATAAACTTTCTTTTGAGATTTAAATAATTAGAAAAAAATTTGCATAATACTATGACAATGACAGCATTTAAAAAATAATATTTGTGCTATTTCTTTCACACTTTTTGCTTTGAGCAAAAAAATTTTCTAATTTTGCTTCCATACTGTCAAACATTAGCAAAATGTTGCAATGTTTAAGCGGCAGCCATTAAATGAAGGGTTTATTAAAAATTTGTATATTTAGTTCTCTTTAAAAACCTTTAAAAACATAGTGACTGCTGCTAGAGAAGCTCTGCAACTTAATTTTTTACAAAAATTCAGACAGTCTGATTTTGTTCCAAACAATATCCTCTTAAAATTGTTTTCATATAAATTTTCTAGTGAAATTTCTAACTTTGCTTTGTTAAGTTTGCATGTATATATGCATTCAAACAAT
>JANHGN010013588.1:17874-28874 GCA_024605025.1 Megaceryle maxima | reverse complement strand
ATATTAACAGAAAACTGCTGGAGGAAAATATGAACTAAAGCTTTGCCAGACTGTCTGGTTGAACCACATATATCTTTTTGTGAAGTTCTTTTTACTTTTCAATCAAAAAAGCCCCATCATCATCTCCATGTGAATTTGCAGAGTCAAACCTCAACTGGAAACCTTCATAATTATTTTTCAAGGTATTCATGACATTAAAGAAAGTATGTGCTACTATTTTACTGATATTTGAGTCAAATTGCATTATCATGCAGCTGAAATGGATGGATGAAAGAAGTCATCTCAAAACACCAAATAGGAATTTTCTCCAGATATTACTTAGCTTTTGCTACTGTTAAACATCTCACAGATCACGCTTTGCAAAGAGACACCGAGCAGAACCATTCAAAGATCCCACCTTTGACTGCAGGACCAGGTCTGAAAAGGGGAACGATAAATTAAAAAAGAACTTCATGTTGCCATTTGCTTCTCTTCAGTATGTAATAGTTAAATTGGAATATTTTCTTAAAGGGATCAAAAGTACCACTACTCTATAATGCTTTTGTAGTACAATTACACAGGAGAAAAAAAATCAGTAATGACAAGTCTGATAGATCTCCAAGCACCATTTCTACAGATAACATAAGGAAGAGACGTTGACTGTAGTTTGTGGATTTACGTTTATCAGCTTCAGTCAGATTCCTGTGTCAGAAAATAAAACTGTTCTGATAGATGCTTTAGCCTAAAAAGTAGACTCTTACAAGTTTCTACAGAAAATGGATCAAGAATGAACTTGATTTACACATTCTACATAAAAGTTACAGTTATTAGTTATACAAATAATATATATGTATATAATTAGGACAAAAAAATAATCAAAAACTTAAGTAACAAGCAGTAAGATGCAGGCAAGCAAATAATTTTAACCCAGAGAAGATTACCAGTCCATGGAGATTAATATCCAACCTTCAGGATATTTAAAAAAGTTTGAACAGCCTTGCAATTGCTCCTGCTCAGAACTTTTACATAAAAGAGGATCAAAATCCGTGATCAAACTCTTTGAAACTCCACTAATAGCTACGAATGAAACACCTATCTAATTTACTGCATAAAATTAGTTACCTAAGTGCTTTAGGACTTTCCATTCTCAAAAGTTTTCAGTGCTCATTTTAATTGTATGATTTGCTACTTACAGATAAAAAGTAGTATTTGTTTTCCTGATCAGTTTTATATTTCCTTAGAATATATAACATTCTAATAATATATTTACTTTGCCTTTTACAAGGCAAAAACATCTTAAAAATATTCAGTGCTGACCCAATTTTCTCACTTTTATTTTTACACCCAAACTGAGCTCAAATAATAAGTTAAGAAATTTAGCTACACCTAAACCTAGAAGAAAATATTGCATGAATCTTTATTTTACAGAAACATCCACTATAAAACAAACAAAAAACCCTACTCCATTTGCTAACTCCTCCAAAATGGACAGGCATCTTCTCAGGTTACTTCAGCAGCTTTTCAACTGCAACAGTTTGTGCTGGCTTGACAAGCTCCTTCACTGTCAACTTGGCATAGATACAAGTTACATAGTAACAGGCATAGTTACAAGTTATCAGAAAGCTGAGATCCACGGCTATACGTATTGTCTTAAAAAAACATTCCCATAACATTTCAAGGCAAGTGAGACTCAGAAAAGGTTTAAAATCAATAGTGAGAATATTGATAGAGAGAATGCCTTTTTTTTTTTTTTTTTTGTACCTATAAAGGCACTCCATGATTTTCCAAGAAGAGCTTAAAAAACAAATACACTGAGTTAAGCTGACCTTTTGGAGTCTTCTACTTTTTCTTAACACCCCACTGTGATTATTCTTTTGTTCATTAAAAACTTTGCAAGAGCCATCAGTAACATGACACTCTGTAGCTTCATTTTCATCACCTAGAAACCAAATTTAGAAACTTGAGATGAAAAATGCAGTCTTGTGAAATGAAAATGCCACCAATTATTCTATCATAGCAGATAAGAGCTATACACAATTAAGATACCAAAGGTAATAATTTTTACCAGTTGTTTTTCCACTGTATTTCAGTTACAGAAAAAGGAATGACACTGAAGCATCTGATTTCATCTTTCAGTATATGATCTTATATGATCTTATCCAGTATTTTGAAAACCATATATTAACTACAAGTAAAGGATCAGTGAAATTGCTTTCTATTTATTACAAAACTTGCAATTTCTTTGAATAGAGAGATATCTGAGTTCAAAGCACTAGTGGCTAGATTTTTCCTTTTTTATTGAAATGTCAATGCTTTGACATTTCAAAGGAAATGAAGCTCAACAACAATAAATGTAGAGTCCTACACCTGAGGAGGAACACCACCAAATACCAGTACAGGTTAAGGGTAGACCCACTGGAAAGCAGCCCCATGGACCTTGGCATCCTAGTGGACAAGTTATCTATGGAACAGCAATGGGCCCTTGTAGGCAAGGAGGCCAATGGTATCCTGGGGTGCATCAAGAAGAGGGTGGCCAGCAGGTCAAGGGAGGTTCTCCTCCCCGTCTACTCTGCACTAGTGAGACTACATCTGGAGTGTTGTGTTCAGTTCTGGGCTCCCCAGTTGAAGAGGGACAGGGAAATACTAGGGAGAGTCCAACGGAGAGCTACAAAGATGATGGACTGGAACATCTCTCAAGAGGAAAGGCTGAGAACTTACTGTGAGAATGACAGAGCACTGAAAGGGGCTGTCCCGTTTGTGGAGTCTCCTTCTCTGGAGACTTTCAAGACCCACCTGGATCTGTTCCTGTGTGGCCTTCCCTAGGTGTTCCTGTGCTGGCAAGGGGGTTGGACTCACTGATCTCCAGAGGTCCCTTGCAACCCCTACCATTCTATGATTCAGTACACAATGTGTTTATCTGAAATGACCTGAAGGTCTGAAAGCTGTTTTTAAACACTTTCCATGCAAATCCAGCAAGCTGTGCAAGGATTATGTCCATATGCAGGCCTATGAGTCTTATTATTTATAAAAATGGCACCATCCATAAGAATGGACTCTAATGTTGCTGCTAAAAAGCAGTATTTTTGATCATATATTTTGTGAATTAACATACATTTAATTCTTCAGCACTGTCAGGATAACTTTTATAAGCACTAAATGAACTTCTGAATAATTTGAGAAATTAGCTTGCTTGCATAAGATGAAAAACTTTGATCTATCTTTTGATCAATGAAGTTTTAATTACTGAAGTTTTAAGTAGATCATTTTCCCCAAACTTAATTCAATGGAGTCTACTTTAGGACATTCACTAATTTTTCATTTCAAAGAAATGCATGAGATCAGTTAAAGAAAGTTAATAATTACTGATTAAAGTGGCCTAAATTCAGCTCCTCCCAACTAAGCTGCTTCTGATTAATTTTGGAGAACACTGAAGGGTACTACCCATATTTACTAGTCTGACTGCGTATATAACTAAGAATCACTTGTTTTTCCTCTGTCAGCTACTTCATGTTTGAGAAGACAGAACAATAACAAATCACAACACAAGAAGCAGTGACAAACATTTTCCATTGCTGATTACTTATTTTAAAATTATAACCTTTAAACTAGTCAAAATGTAATCACTTCATTCTGAATTCATAAGTTTCTAGTGAATTTACAACGTATTACAGTAATTTCTATGTAATACAAGGCTTCCTGGTACAACTGATAATTTTAACTCAATAAATACAAAGTGTAATTTAACAGAGAAATAATACTTAACTATGTTAATTTTATTTAGTATTGCACTAAAGCCTATCAGCTTCAATCACTGAGCAAGAATGATATCAAGTAGAAGAGGAAGAAAGATCTTGTACACAAAAAACTAAGAAATGTAACTCCTTTTACATGAAAAATAGAATTTTTAAATATGTATTTTGAATCTTAAAAAAAAAAAAAGCCTCAACCATTACAGGACTGCAAAGGATGTCAGGAGATTGTCTCTCCATTGCTTTACCCCAAGCAGATAGGGGTAAAACAGAGCGTGTCCATTAATTTCCATTAAGTTATTTCAATCACTATAAAAGGATCATCTACTGTTACAGGGTTTGTTTCTTTCTGAGGAGTGTCTTGTGGGGCAGGCAGTGAGAACTGTTGTAATACTCCTTTTGCCACTGTTATCTTGAATGCAAAAGCACACAGGTCTTTTCCCACTTTGGGATTAAAGTCTCAATATGCCTAGGCTTGGATCTCTTTCCAGTTATGGTTCACTCTCATTGGCTCATCACATTTACAGGAAAGCAGGAACAGGAGACAACATCCATCACCTCCTCTGATTATCAGCCTGAGAATCTTATGGATCACATAAGGATGATTCTTTGCAATCCAGTTCCTGCTTCTTGTCTCCTGACTATCAGGACTTCTCAAGCACTTCCCAGTTTTGGCCATCCCATAGGTCTCAAGATTCACTTTCTATTGTCCGCTTTTCCCTAATTGCTTCTTTGTAAAGTAGTTGCTCAGTGACAAGTAAGGAGATTTCATCTTCAGTAGTTTTTCCTAGTTTATTTATTTAGATAAAGTCAACAGAACTTTTTGAAGCAATTCCATCCATTGTTAATGATCCCTAAATTTTTAGTTCAAATACACAGCTAGATCATCCCACTGTGGTCCATTACATCCAAAAATTCTCTTCTAAAACACTGCTCAATGACCAGGGTCAAAAATCAATGATTCTGACAGTCCTCTAAGTATTATAACAAATTAGAGTGACTTTAACTTGCAATTTAAGCTTCTTCGCATTCATGATAATTTATCACCAGTGCAAAGTTTTGAACCAGAATATTATCTCAAAATTCCATTTGATAATTCCTTTAAGTTAAAGCAAAGTAATGATTAGGCACAGTAAGATAGTTTTTACTCAATCCAATGAATCATGTCTATTTAATAAAAAAATTACAGTATAGTGTTCTACTTGAAGAGTATCACAGCAAAGTGTCACTTAAGCTATATCGTATCTACTGTTTTATACTTATCCACAGAGTTATTTACCCCTACTATGAACAAAGTAAGTTTGAATTTGTCATCTTTAGTAATCCTTCAGGTACATATGCACAGAATGTTTAGCAACTTCTATTATAATTGTAGTTATTATTCCAGCATGGGTAAAACCTAAGGTTGTTTTTTCTATTGAGAGCACAAGTCTTCTGTAAACTTATGTGCAATTTAAAACAATTTCATATAGTTCAAGTAGTTTATGTGCTCTAGGACATCAGGCTTTGTAAATTTGACTACATCAAAATAATCCTTAACCTGTTATATTCAGAAATTTGTCTTTTTTTGTTTTAATAATTAGTTACAATTAATCTTTTTATGAAGATAAACAAAACAAGGAATGAAGGAAGAATTTTATTCTTCAACCCTCATTTGGTTTCTAAAAGGACAGAATAAAATATCAATGGAGGACATCATACAATATTTTTAGTGAGTCTGCCTACTTCCAAAACTGAACTTAAAAAAAGGCACATCAAATCTAAATAAGTTTTCACGTTTGTTTCTAAAGATATAAACAACATTTTAGCAACATTAATCACCTAGAACTTCAGATAAAACTCATCCATTTAAATTAATCTTCGTTTTTGCACCAACAGAATGATATTTCTGATTCCCCATCTTAATAGCACTACTACTTAATTGCACTACAATGGGCCTTAGTTTACATCTTTTGGCCAACTAAGCTTCCCACGTTCACCATGAATATCTCAAATTCATTCAGCTAAGCCTTACATTTAATTTTTAAGACTGGAAACACTGGTAAGTCAGTTCAAATTTCTAAGTGATTTTACAAGAATAAAGCATGAAAGACCATAGTCTTGCATTCCTTGCCCAATATTATTTATTGTTGTAGCTTTCAAACAAAGTCATAGGAATTCATCCAATATAAGCAGTGGCATTCTAAGCTACACTGTTCAAGTGCCAACTTACCCTACCCATCAGCTCTACTAAAAAGTTAAAAGCAGATGGACTGGATTTCACAGTAACATAATTTACAGCATGAGTAACACAGAAGTTCATAGACTCTCCCACTAAATCTGCTCATTAACTTTCACAAAAAATTGTATTACTGTATTTCCATAAATTTATATTCATAACAGAGAAGTCACCATTTTCCCCACTTTGTAGCTGCTAAAAATTTAGGCACTGACACACAAAAGCCAGTTACACAGCACTTATCGATTGCAGAGCACAGAAATTTATCAGGTATGTCTTGTTTAATCAGAAGGACAGAAAATGTATTTCGTCTCCAGAAAGGTAGGAAAAAGTGAATCTGAATAGAAAAGCATCTTTTAATAGAACACCTAATTAATTTCAACTATTGTATCTGTGACAGTTCTCTACTTGATTTATGACTTGGAGTAAGATGGAAAGAAGTAGCCATGTTTATGCCTGTGCTGTTTAGCAAAACAACTGGACAGCCTTCAGTGTATGCTTACAAGCCTCAAGTTTGTGACAGCATACAAATTAGGACTTACACATTAGTTTCAGATTAGCCTGCATATTATACTTCTACTTTAAAATCAGATGTTCTTAGTCATTTGTAGAAAGAAAGCTGATCAAATGTTATTTCTCATCATTAGAGACAATGGGCAAGAAAAACATTTGATATTTAAATTTTATACTAATGTAATTAAATTTTATATCGATATTTGACTACTCCTAACTACATGTATATGACGAGTGAAAAGAATTCTTTAGCTTTTAAAAATAATGTACTATATGTACCTGGTTTCAAGTCACATACAAAATACAGAAAACCAAATCAAGTTGCTATTTATTTACTATTTAACAAGGACAAGGAATAGCTTACATTCAAGCAAAAAAATTAAAATAATATTTAATAAAAATCAATTATTCCAAAAGTGTCACAGTAATAAGTTTAAAACAAGATCTTAATTTTCTTCTACAAAGCTTGCATTATTAGTGAAAATACAACTCATCTTTCATTACTGATTCCTTCCATTTTTAAGTGAGCTGTTGAGGTTCTACTTGACTACACAACAGACACAAGAATCCGAATATAATATATTTGGGAAAACAGCCATCACTGATAAATCACAATAATTATTATTAAAATCATTAGAAACACAAATTAAGACTTAAATAAGTTCCTAACAAAAAGGATAAAAAAAAGTATAAACATCAGATAACTGTAATACTGTTCCTTTTTCCTCTCTTCCAAAATCTGTTACCTTAATCAAATTGTTCAGAGAGAAAATAAAAGTGTAACATTCTGAAACATTGATCATAATTTAATTACTAGAATATAAAAGAATTGAACTTGGGTATGCCAGTTAATTTTAGTTAGAAGTAGTAAATCTTTTGTCCTTCCCGATTTGTTTTCATAGTAGTTTAACGAAAAACACTTCTTTTTTTTGACATTACAAATACATAATTTAAGGATCATATAGAGGAAAAGAATCAAAGAATGGTAGGGCTTGGAAAGGAGAGGGTTGTGATCAGCAATGTAGAGTCTAGCTGGAAGCCTGTAGCTAGTGGTATTCCCCAGGGGTCAGTGCTGGGTCCAATCTTGTTGAACATATTCATGTTTGCTGACAATTCAAAACTGGGAGGAGTGTCATCTGACACACCAGAAGACTCTGCTGACATTCAACAAGACTTGGCCAGGCTGGAGAGTTGGGCAGAAGGGAACCTAATTAAATTCAACAAGGGTAGAGTGGAGACTCCTGCACCTAAGGAGGCATAATCCCATGCACCAGTACAAATTAGGTGTTGACCTGATGGAAAGCAGCTATGTTGAGAAGGACCTGGAAGTCCCAGAGGGCAACAAGTTAACCATGAGCCAACAATATGCCCTCGTGGACAAGACAGCCAATGATATCCTGAAGTGTAGAAGAGTGTGGCCAGTAGGTTGAAGGAGGTTTTCCTCCTCATCTACTCTGTCCCAGTGAGACCACATCAGGAGTACTGTATCCAGTTCTGGGCTTCCCATTTCAAGAGAGACAGGGAACAACTGGAGAGGGTCCAGTAAATGACTATAATGATCATGAGGTGACTGAAGCATCTCATGATGAAGTTTTCACATACGTATTTCTTAAAGAGAGACCTAGGGCTGTATAGTACAGAGAAGACTAAATGCTTATGAGTATGTAAAGAGTGGGAGTGAAAAGGATAGGGCCAGTCTCTTTTCAGTGGTGCTCAGCAACAGGGCAGGGGGCAACCGACAGAAACTGTAACACAGGAAGTTACATCTGAACATGAGGAAAAAAATTCCTTTACTTTGAGGTTGACAGAGCACTGGACAAGGCTGCCCAGAGAGGCTGGGGAGTCTCCTTCACTGGAGATAGTCAACACACACCTGGATGCAATCCTATGCAACCCGCTCTAGGTGAACCAACTTTAGCATGGGGTGTGTGTGTTAGACTAGATTTCCAGAGGTCCCTTTCATTCATTACTATTCTAAAATTCTATGAAACTCTGAGATCATATTCCAGTAAATAGCCACACAGCAAAAGCCACATGCAGTGGGTTCATACATCTACGGGAGTACATTTATGCTTGCATAACATACACCTGCATCAGCTTTGTTTTTTAAACTGTGTTATAATGATACATTCCAGTTAAGATACAGATGTAGTGAATCCAAAATAGCAGCTTACACTTTGGCAACTTACTATCCACAGGTATAGGCACATTCACCATTCAACATTTCCACTGCATGATTTCCTAAGTCTCACACCAAGTCTGTTAAGCCCTTTAAGTTAATTCTATCTAGTATAATACTACATTATTTTCATATAATTCATTGATGCACTGCTGCAGAATTTTCTAGGGAAAACAAATGACTAAAATATACAATTATAATTACAAGTATTTAACCCTATGTAAAGCTTCACAAGCAGCTCTAAATATCAAAATGTGAAAGTGATTACCCCAATGCAAGTTAGGGGCATTTTTGAGGGAAATTCCTGATATTCAATATTCTAGTATACATTTACAATGAAATAGCTAAATAGGCTAAACCAACTTGAAAACTGTCAAATATAAAAAAATACTCTTAAAGATACTATTAAAACCAAGGATCAGTTCCACATAAAAAAAGCTATGGTTTAAAAAGATGCTTACATTGCAACTCCTGCATATGCCCTCAAATGTCTTATTCAATCTTCATCACAGCAGAAGTAAGACATTGTTTTTTCCAGTAGAGATTTTATGCCCTCAACTGCAATTAATCTAAAGAAGTAATTTTACCTTGTGTAATAAAAATAATTTGAACAAAGGATCCTGTGATGAGGAGTTATTTTTAAACCATTTATAAAGGCATCATAACATTTAAAACAGAAAGACATTAGTTTCTTAAACAGATTTTGAATAGCAGCAGAAAGCTTACGGAATACCCATCATTAGGGGAAAAGGTGTCTCACTTTTGGTGCATTTTGTGAGCACAGTTTTTTATTCTCTTGGTATCTTCTTTGTGTTTGTAATGTATGGGAAAACAAGTGGCTGTTTTGGATCCTATGCACTCATTTTCCTCAAAAATCAAGTCAGTACTTGCATTTCTTCCTTTGGTGTAATTCTGAAATATTTCCCTTAGGAATGACAGTTCATCTTTGCAATTCAGCTGCATGAGTATATCTAAAGCAGTATGTATGATAGCTTTTCATTTTCCAGCTCTATGTAGCAACTTACCAGTAGTGTGAGTACAGTAATTCACATTGGTTCTGTAGAATTTTTCATGAGCCATCTGAGGCAGCCTATTCACATCATCAGAATCTAGAGCTTCTGCAGTGTCAACTTTTTCACCATTTGACTTGTAATTTAAAGGCACACTTACAGAGTGTTCAGATAGTTTGAGTTTTTTCTTTACTGAAACATCATTTGCTGGAATAGAGTTTTTCCCACTATTCTTCAAAGTAGCTTGTGGCTCAGAGAAACTCACATCAAGTGAGACTACGCTTTTAGAAAAGTCTTTGCAACAAACTTCAGGAGGATTCTGTGATTCCTTTAGTACTTGTACCTGTACTTCATTCAAATTAGATGATGAAAAAAAGTCTTCATAAGAAGCATCTTCAGTGCAAACAGACTTGCTAGATGTAGTAACTGCTTGCAAGAACTCTTCAGATCCTGATGCACCCAGTTCTGAGGTAGCTAGTTTCAAACTAGATAATGTTTGTACTTTCTTCCTCTTCTCCTCAAGAATACAATAATTTCTGTGAACTGGGAAGCTTCTATCCAGTGAACATGTATTAAAGTCCTCACTGTTCATAGTTGAATTAGAGGGACTGCCAATCAAAGCAGAAGCAGTATTTAACATGACTGATTTTTCAGAAGGACCCAAGTCCTTGGTGAGGATAGGAGAGCTTTCAATTTCAACTGAAGTAGTCATGCTATTTTCATCCTTCTGATTTTTCTTTGAAATCCTTGTATCTTTATTTTCTAAGGAAAATTGATCATCCAAGTTGTGCTGCAAAGTCTGCTTCTTTAAGCTCCTTCTGCGGTGTTTCGGTGTTAAGCTCTTCTGCCCATAGCTATCCAAGGGAGAATCCACTAATGCATTCATAGATACATGAATACCAGTCCAAGTATCACAGCAGTGTTTTACTACCTCTGTTTTCTGTCTCTTTAATTTATGAGTTTCCCAAAGATAATCATAACTTGAGTTCAAGCAGTCTTTCATTTGTTGCCCTGCAAAGAACAGAGCATAAATATAAATGTTTTTTTATAAACAAACAGTCTCAAATTTCTTAAAATACACATCAAATTACTGAAAGAAAACAAGGATTTAGCCACCTCTCTGGATATTACATGGCAAATTATTAGAAACTTAAACAGAAAATAGATTAGAAACAAAGCACATTTTATGTTGACAAGAAGTTACAAATACTTTAGCTATTCTATCTTCTTATAGAATCACAGAATGATAGGGGTTGGAAGAGACTTCTGGAGATGGAGTCCAACACCCCTGCCAGAGCAGGACCATAGAATCTAGGGCAGGTTACACAGGAATGCATCCAGATGGGTCTTGA
>JANHGN010013588.1:0-17774 GCA_024605025.1 Megaceryle maxima | reverse complement strand
CCTCTCTGGGGAGCCTGTTCCAGTGCTCTGTAACCCTTACAGTAAAGAAGTTCTTCCTCATGTTGAGATGGAACTTCCTGTGCTCTAGCTTGCATCCATTGCCCCTTGTCCTATTGCAGGGCACAAGTGAGAAGAGGTTGCCCCTTTCTTCTTAACACCCAGCCCTCATATGTTTATACACATTAATTAGATCCCCTCTCAGTCTTCTCCAGACTAAAAAGCCCCAGGTCTCTCAACCTTTCCTCATCAGGCAGGTGCTCCAGTCCCTTAATCATCCTCACAGTCCTCCACTGAACTCTCTCATGGAGATCTCCATCCCTCTTGAACTGGGGAGCCCAGAACTGAATGCAATACTCCAGGTGAGGTCTCACTAGGACAGAGTAGAGGGGGAGGAGAACCTCCTCAATCTGCTGGACACACTCTTCTTAATGCACCCCAGGATACTATTGGCCTTCTTGGCCACAAGGGCACATTGCTGTCCCATGGAGAACTTGTTGTCCACCAGGACTCTGAGGTCTTCCTCAGAGCTGCTCTCCAGCAGATCACCTCCTAACCTGTACTGGTGCATTTTATTACTCCTTCCCAGGTGCAGGACTCTGAACTTATTCTGGTTGAACCTCATTAGGTTCCTCTTAGCATGATTTGGGAAGACTGAAGAGCTGGGCAGAATGGCCACACAGCCTAATCTATTAAGAACTACTGACAACAAATTCCTCTGAAACAGGCTAGTATCTTATTCAGAATATACTTTAAAAAAATCATTGTTCTACAATCTGATTATTGCAACAGATGCTTTTGTTTAACTACATATTGAGAGCAAAATTTCAGCAATACTCATTCTGTAAGTGCTCTTGTAGGTTTTAAAGGAAGTTTTCGTGTTATTTGCTTACTAAATCTAAATGACTTTTTAAAACATATAGTGTAGAAAAATAAAAGTTTTTGAAAGAAGTATTCATAATATTCAGGAGATGAAAGGAGAAGATTCACATAACATCATCAGTTTACCGTAACAATAATGGGAAAAAAAAATCCCCAAATTAAACTGGATTGTTGAACTTTTTAAACCATTATTAACCAACATAGTCTCATGTGTCTTGCAAGCACAAAGAAAAGGGCCACTGACACAAAGCATCAGAGATGGAAGCTACACTGAATATAGTCATGGGATGTAGAGCTCTATTAATGTAAAATTACATTGTACAGTTGTAGTGCTGGAGGGACATACTCGAGGTAAAGCTCTCAAATCACAATGTTCAAACTAATCAGCACACAACTAATTTACCAAAATAAAAAAAAGTTTGTTGGCACAGCTATACTACTTCCAAGATTAAGTTACTACTTCTCCCTAACACTGTATGAAGTCATACCAACCTGTCTCAGACTAACAGATACTGCCTCTGTTCTCTTGTAAGCCAGTATTTAAGCCAAAACACAGGAACAACCCCCTAACTTTAATTCAAGTAACTTGTTATCAAGATTTTTTATAATCTGCAACCATAAAACATTTTTAAAGCTGATTTATTTTTACTCTTGTTATTTCATTGGTCTCTGAATATTTGAGCTGGAGAATACATTAGGTTTCCTTTAAAATTCCTCTTTTTTTTTTTTTTAACTTAACATTTGGAAGACATTTCAGTTCTGAGGTCCCTCTTTCATCAAATTGGGTTTGGATTTTTTTTGGTGGGTTTTTTGTTTTTGTTTGTTTTTCTTCTTCCAATATCAGACTGTTGGGCATGCATTCTGTATTCTATACAAAATCACTGTATGAGCAGAGAAGACTGACACCATGCATGTACAAGATGACATTAATAGGGAATGGTATCAAAGAATGATAAGTGAGGTAAGCAACACAGCAGTAAGGCAAAGAGTTTACCCAGTGTGATTCTTTATGCTCATTTTTTCTTGAATTCTTATTTCTACAGGCTTTGCCAATTAAGAAAAACTAAAAAGTTCAGCTTTAAATATAAATAGCAGAGTAAATACACACTTCCCATTTCAGTTTACAATACCTTTCAAAATAAGATAGACAGGTCATGTGTTATTTTTAATTTCTGTAATATATAAAGTTGTGTTAGTTACCTGGTAACAATGCATCTTCTGAATTTGTTAAGACACAAGCAGACAGTGGGCAGTCTCTGGGTGAACCACTTGGAGTTATTTGAAACATTTGCGAAGCTAGGAATTTGTAAATAATAAACTAGTTAGCCCTATTTGCAAACATGCAGTTTTCCACAATATCTAGTCACATTTCAGAACAGCTCAACTGTAAAAGACAGGTTATTGCTTTGCCAAATGACTACAACCATATAAAATAATTACAGGCTGCTCAAGGGTATCTCAAATTTACATACTAACAAAAAAAGCTATTCTACAATTTTAAGTTTTGTTTGTTTGCTTCAGGGTTTGGTGGTTTTATTTGGTGTGGGTTTTTTTTTTTGTGGGTTTTTGTTTGTTTGTTTTCCCCCTAGGTAATTCAGCACCACATTTTTCTGAAACTAACAAATGACAGCAAACCATTTAGAAAATACTATAAACATTTCTAAGCTAGTTGAGGCATTTGAATACAGAATCTGTCAAATTCTACAATTAGCAGCAAAGCCTTGGTATAACAGATATGCTTTTCAAAACATTTGAAGGTATTACCATGAAACTCAAAAAGAAAACAAATACATGAATGAGATTTTTTTTTTTATCCATGTGTCACCAGTTCTTTAATTTCCTCCTACAATTATTTTTGAAATTAGAAACTGACTGTAATTGACAGAATTCTTAACTTCAAATACTACAGATTCCCTCCTACCCTGCAGAAGGTATTCCACATTTAAACAGCTTTTACAGTAACAACTGACAAAACTTAGTGACTTAAACCTCAATACTTGCACAGTAAGGTAATGCAAACACTAAAAAATGTATTTGAAAACTACAATCTAGATTTAGTTCACAGAATCTGCATTCTGAAGTTAGGTAGATTTATTCAATTAGGTAATTAAAATTAATTTATTTTTTTAAATCCTGTTTTCTGGTACCTGGACACATCAGTTTTGGACTACTTTTTAAACTGTTAGCCTAGGAGCAATAACATTTTAAGCTTTGTCAAGAACAGCATGCACATTAACATTGATCAGGAAGTAAGATTTATAGTCTCACTGTAAAGTTAAACAAAATTGTGATAATATGCATGTACAGGTTTAGAAAGCCTAGCTTAAACATTAGTCTTCTAGAGCAGTCTAGTGATTAAGAAATTCCTTTCTGCAGTCATTGTCTTCCATGACTTCTTGCGGCCTTCAATAGAAAGAAACTAAAATCCAAATCATACATACTCAAAACCAGGGGAAAAGGGAGGACATGCAATCAAGACATTAAAAAAATTCTGAAGGCCAGAGTGCCAAAAATTCAGCAACAAAGATGGTAGACATTTGTGCACGGTCACGTACAAGGAAAATTTAAACTCTTACCAGTAGGAGAAAGATTCTCTCTTTTTTCTTTCATCTCCTTTATTCTTTTTTCCATTGCAGTGCATTGATCTTTTATCTTATTGACAGGGCTGTATACAAGCGACCCATTGTCTTCAAACAGTAAAACTGGTACATCAGTTTCTACGCAAAGAAATAGCATTTGTACATTAATATTTACATGCTACAACAGCTTCAGATAAAGTGGCTTCTTTTTTCAAAACACTTAGAAAACTTAGGTTCCTTATATATTACAGATGCCTTAATATCAAAAGTTTGCAAAGAACTCTGCAAAAAGCTAGTTAACTTTATTTCTCATGGTGAGATGCATAAAAAAAAGGCAGCAAGAAAAACCCCACAAAACCCATCGAGTGCTTAAAGAAATAACTTAAAATGTTTGAATCTTAGTCCAAAGTAGTTCTTACCAGCATTAATTGCTATCTTTTGTACAGCTAATTCTTTAGCCATCTGGTCCAGTCTTCTCTGCAGCTTTCTATCGTTTTCTGGTGTTTTTTCAACAAAGTCTTTTGGCTGCATACATTTGTGCTACAAGACACACAGGATTATTAATTATATAGAATAAAACTGCCAAAAGTAACTATAGTTCCTATTTGTCTACCACTTTATAACATTATTTATTATCAGTGTTTATGCTACTTATCACCTCCTTCAGAGACACAGATAGTTTTGTAGAAGTTAATGTTTTCCAAAGGGAATATTAATATGAAATAAGAAAGGACCTAACAGATTTTTTTTTTAGGTTAGATTTGTATAGAAAGGAGACAAAGTCACCATTTTTTAATCTTTCACTTGTAGCAAATCTAAGGCTTACAAGACTTTTTTTTTCCCAAATACCGTAATTTTAAGGGTTTGTTGCAACTCAGTGAAACATACAAAACCCCATGAATGAAATGTGGTTTAAGCAACCATGCCATTTTCATTTAAATTGTCTTTATTCAATATGAAGACTCTATTATCCTTTCTTCAGATAAGATGTCACACGATCACAGCCATAGCCTTTAAAATCCTACTCAGGTGGTTAGGTAGAGTTTACAAAATGTTCTGAAAATAAACACCTCAAGTGCCTAAGGTCAGAAAGTCAAGTTCAAACTTCAAAGTTTGACTCTAGAGCTATTAAAAAAATAATTCACATACTTTTTTGATCAGTAGAGGTAATCCTTCATTAGTGTCTACTGCAGGAAATAAGGATTCATCAACATGTACTCCAGTTTCTTGACACCTGAAGAATAAATTAGTGGGTTTTTTTGTTTGGTTGGGTTTTTTTTGTTTGTTTGTTTGGGGTTTTTTGTTTTGTTTTGTTCCACCCCGCCCCCCCCTCTTTTTCAAAGGGAAACCTTTATTGTAAAAAGAGTTGTCCAAGCCCTGTAATAATGAAACACCAACACTTTAGGTGTTTACATTTAACATTACTATAATGCCAAAAAACCATTAAAAAACTAACCTACATATTACACACCAGATACAGCATGATACATTTTTTTTTTTTTTCTCCTTGTGGTGCCCTCTAAATTGATGGTTTGAAACACCAATATTCCCACTCATGTCATTTTCTATGCATTAATAAATCATCAATCAATCACTGTATGAAGTCCTTCTGACTAGCTTCTCATGAACCATAAATGTTGTCCTGACTTCTGTGAGGACTGTAGACTTCCATTGTTCACTAGTCAGTGAACTTAACCTTAACACTTGGGTCACTGCTGACAGTGAACTCCCAACTACAACCTATACAACATCGTGTTGTGGAGGGAAGGCCAGGAAATTTTTCTATTTAGCCAAATGATAATGAGGTTTCACCTTATCCTGTCTTTTACTTCTTGCCAATTAGTCTCAGTTTTCTGCCTTCTCTTTTTACATGCAATGCTAAATCCATTACTCCCCCTATTGAGGGGTAATCTATTTTTGTGATTTCTTTTTTTTCTTAAATTACAAAACCAAAAATGCAAGTAAAACCTTACCCCTAGATTCTCCTTTCCATATTCAAAGAGTGACTTGAGAACAGTAGGACTAAAGTTATATTGGAATGCAATATAATCGACCATATTTGTGAACACTAAGGAATTTGGTTATTAATACATAAAGTTCAAAATAGATAAATAGAAAATAAATACAAAATAATATAACAAATTATGGGAAAGCATACAGAACCTTAATAGACTACATTAGAATTCCCCCAGAAGCCATTCAAAATTGTGATTCTAGTGACACCTAGTGATCTAATTCATAAAGTTTGTATCTGTAGAAATAGAACCTCATGCTTACTCAGTTTTGAATAACTGAGTCAAACTACATGTTTATGTCAAAATAACCAAGTTTAGAGTTCAGAGATGATATTCAGCATGCTGGACTTCAGTTGCTATTATTAAATTCTGCATAATAGTCAGCAAATGGATCAGATGACAATTTACAAGAATTCAGAGATTTCATTGACTGAGGAACTACACAGAAGAAAATTTGACCATCAAATATCCGAAGAATTTTTTACTTTGCAGGCAAATGTGAATGTAAGTGACCTATCTTATCTTCTGTGACGAGTGACTTACCATACTAAGAATACACAGGTAGAGTTTCTTAATTACAGCTTTGATTTGGAAGTACTATATGTTCTTAATTTGGACACAAATTCTAGCAATTCTATCTTATGTAGTTTTCTTTGTTGCTGGGATTTGATTTTTAAGGTTGTTCATTGAGGTATTTGTTTTGCATTAAAAATACAAGTTATCTGCAGGAATCTTACAGTAAGTCTATGATTTTGTGGACCATTTTTAAAGTTACACGTATCTACCATTCTTAGGGAAAAAAATGAAACAAAAGATTTTTTTTAATTAAATACACATTTACTCTGGAGTTCTGAATTTTTTTTTGAATTTAAGTTGTCATCTTATTTTCAAGAGTCTTCTTCCCAATTGAATTATTTCCTATTAAACTGTAGAACTGCATCCAGTTTAGCGTCAAATAAATGCTCATACTATAAAAGCTTCCAATACAATTTTGAGGTAGATCATTGGAGAATGCACTGGAAATGAAGTAAGAGTTCAACAAATTGGTGTTTGCTAAATAATGCACAAACCCTTGTACTATAACTTGTTTTTTTAATGGAAAAGAGTGAGTACTATAGTATTTTTAAAATCACAGGGCATGTTTCTGAGAGACTCGCCCACTACTCAGGGAAAGGTAAAGCTATATATGTACATGCATAACTGTTTGGAAGTAGGAGTCCATTATCTGTTAAGTGGGAGTGTATTTGTCAGAAAGCAGAAGAATCAGGAAATGCTGGAGTAATTGTTTATTATTTGCTTCTTTATCTGGTGTTTTCAAAGTTCAAACATCAAAAAGTAGCGTTCAGATTAAATACCATATACTGCAGCATCCTGTTTTCAATATCAAGATTCCCAACAGCATGTGAAAACATGAAAACACAGCCAAACATTGCCAGTTTAGTTTGCTATGTTCCACAGATTTCTTGCTTAGAGATAGAAGCAATACTCTATTTGGTTTTGATAAAAAAAAGTTTAATTGCTTATGTATTTTTTTTTAAGCCTGGGTAAATCTTTGCCAACTATGATTCTACAATAAGGGTTTCTACAGCTTAACCATGTTTTGCTAAAACCATTTACTGTTTTCTCTGAATCTGCCTCCAGATTCATGTGATGCTTTGCAGTTCTCCTACTGGAAATACATACATCCCCTCCCTCTTCAGCTTCTTCATACGAACCTTTGTGTTCAGAAGAGTGTCTTCCCCTTCACTCCCACTTCTTTTCCAGGCTCAAGAATTCTTGTCTCCTCAAGACAAGAGGAAGCTATTTTATAACGTGTCACGCTCACTGTCATTCTCTCTCAACATTCCATGAGAAAATGCTGTCATCCCACTATGTGAGGTCTTATATTCTATTTGGGCTTTTTACTACTGCTGAGGTGATAATACCACAGACATCTCTTCTAAGTCCCAAAACTGCTAGCACAGACTATTTCAATTTTGTATTGTCTGTACCTCAGTTGAATAACCCTATGACTAGTGAGACAATTCATTACTACCTCTTATGTAAGCTTCTACTGCTCCTGTGCTATATGTCACTCAAGGATATGATATTCCTTTCAATTCTGCCTAGAGTATACATCAATCCAAGTAGTACCATCATCTGTACCTTTTGGCATTAACTTTAAACTAAAAGGCAGAAGAAAACAACTATAAAGAAGTTCAATGATACTTCACAGCTTGAGTGTGTCCATGTTCCCCCTCTCCCCTGCCCCTTAAAAACATCTTTATTTCAGATAATTTCCCCAGTTCCAACAAACCTCAACTTCTAAGCCATACAGCAAGACCTTACCTCATCCAGAGCATACTACTAGAACACTTCAGAAAACACCAGGAAGATGCTAGTGTTCTCTTTCCTACCACACAGCTTAAGTTTTCCCTCCAGATCCTCTCTCACATCTTTTCCTTTGTTACTGGTATCCAGCAACAGTTAAAGTTTCTTGAGGTTTTTACATCTGGAACTCAAAGCTCCATGCTGTCCCCTACAGTATCACATAGCCAACTATTTCTATGTCTGAGCTTTCTACAGGAATCATCCACTCAATGCCTTCCAGTATGGCAGCGGAGAGTTTGGGGTGGAACTCCTATTAGAGACACAGGATTTCTGTATGACACATCCTAGAGTCTTCTCTGTAAGGTGCTCTCATTCTTATTCCATTGCAAAAGCTACTCACCTGGACTTTCCTGGGATACTTTTATTATAGCAAACCTCAGTTCTCAAATAGCTTATAGGTCCTGTGACTAAGGTTTCAAATGCTGTATTTATACACTTAGGCATCTGAAGAACATTTAATTTTATAACCAAAGATTTCTGCTGAAATGATCATCATTCTCATGCATTTGGATAGCACCAGGTCACAGAGATGCAAAGTTTTATTTCTGTGAATGTGTCTATCTCATTTTTGAGTATTTAAGGTATTTCTTCCTGGGTCTTAAATCTGGCTGGGTTGTGAAGCTTTAAGTACTATAGCCAATTCTTAAAAAAAAAAAAATCCTGCTTCTGCAGAACTGCATGAATTTCTTTTTTGGCTAACAGACTTATAATATAAGTTTTGCAGTTGTACTGACCTACATTTAAGGGATTTAAGGGGCTACAGAGTTCAGTTCCTCTCTTTTTACTTTTGCAGTTAGCAGACTTCTATCTCTCCCTGCATATTACAGTTAGCATAGAAAAGCACCTCTTATATTCTAATTTCCATCATCACAGCAATTTGAATTGAATACAATACACGCATCTACTGAAACACTGGAAGTGTTTTTACACTTCATCTGAACACTGAGTTAGCCTCACAACCACACTGTAGACTTAGAGAAGCAGCTATGGACCAGCAAATTCTTATGGACTGGTTACAGAGGTGAAACACTGGGGGTTTTTTATTTATTTTAAATTTAACTTTTTCCATATAGTAGTTGAGAATCTTCAAGCAGTGCTGTTCTGAACCTGCCAAATGTCTTAAGAGCCAGAATACATATGGATCTTTTTCTCTCTTGCTACAAGATACTCTGTCTACAGGCATTAAGTACAGAAACAGTATGGTGTCCCTGATGAAATATTCTTTTTTATATGAAAATGGAAGAACTCTAATATAAATATCTGGTCTTCACTGCCTATACACAGCATCCGAGAGCAAAGGAGTGGAACGCTGAATAATTAAATGTACTACAGAACTACAACATATTCTTTTTTCAAGAGTTAGCACTTTACCTTTTTTTTTATGCAAGTAACATGCTTTATAACAGGAATAATGTCAAGTAAAGTTATCATTGTTTACCCTTAGATTTATCACTATTTCAAGGACACTAAGAAAAAAAGACAGGTACTGCACTTAGGTTTTTAAATAAAACAATACTGGAATCCATTATCTCTGGAATAGGCCACACTCATATTCAAAAGTACTTACTTCTCTACCCAAAGTACAGAAACTAGTTTTACACCCATCTTCTGTGCTTTTTTCCATGTAGCCAAACGTCCATCTTTGAAGACTACATGGGTCACATGCTTGTTCAATGTCTTTGAAACCTGCAGAAGGACAGAGAGCTCATCTTTACCTCTAATAATGAGAAAATGCTAATGAAACTAGCCAGTGTAGTCCGTATAAACCATTAGCATAAAAACTTATTCCAAACAATGTCAAGGACTCTCTTGATCTTTCCCATGTTCAGAAGAAGCCTCAAGCACTCAAAACTCAAGTCTCATTAGTCAAGCCAATGCAATGCATATTACAGGGCTAGGGTAGCCCTGTGCTTTCAAACTTCTCTAGGTTACCTACTTCATCTCCGCACTCTAGTAGTACCACTATTCTTAAAATATTTATGTAGTCCAATGTAATTCTGAATCCAGTAGCCCGCATAGAAAGCGATTCCCACTAACCAAAGAAAGGCCAAATCACATCATTTATTTAGCAAAGAACTCTGAGAACTACTAACCTCACCTTTTAAACTAATTCTCATCAACAAAGATCACTTTTAGCCTTGACAGAAGGCTGAAGCTACTACAAACAAAAAATTACACGTGAGCACTTTAAAAAGAAACATAGAAAACTCAGTACCTGTAACATATGTGACATTTCCATTGTGTTGCACAACTGATCAAATTTTCAGTTATCAGCCTCTTGACACCTAAGTGATAACATTTTTAGTTCTGAATACTTTGTTCTTCACAACTGAAGCTTCCTTTTTTGGAGACTAAACATCCTACACATTGATCAGGTGTGGTGACTGTTGACAATACATATTTTACAGCAGCATCTTCTCAGCACAGCCAATTGGAAATAGCCATATAGCTTTCTGTTGCTGTCTCAATTGCATCACTATACTTGGCTACCAAGATGTTGGATCTATGGCTTTAAGAAAACTACTCAGCTTTTCTAAAAGTTTCTGTTGAAACCCCCCCGCCCCCCCATATTTAAATATCTAGGTATACGAGACCAATTAATCCCTTTTGGAATAAATTGTAACTCCAGATATAACTGCTTACTTGCTTATGTTAGTATCCTGCTCACAGCTGGATTAGCCAAGGTCTTAAGGATGCTTCATATGTCTTTTCCTCCAAATTAAGGAGGAGCACCACCTTCCTCTCACCTCCCCTGTCTCCACCCTTACCCTGGACATCATCTGCTGCTCACCTGACATTAGCTTGAGATGTCTGAATCAACAGTCTAGTGAAAAACTAATCTAGAATTATCCTTCCTGACAGAAGGAGCCCAGTCAGTTTACTATTGTGCTCAGCCCAATAAAAGGGAACAAAATGTCTGGAATAGTGAAGGGGCATGAACACCCCTTATCAGTCACAAAGATCTGCTAAACGGGCTCATCTGTATCATCTGCCTATAACTTTCACCATATCCAGCTACTTTTTGATCAGCTTGAGGAATTTTGAAGTCTTATGTTTTGTCATATGTTCTGGGAGAAAAACCTATCAGAATTCCACAGATCTGATAGTATGGCACAAAAGAACAGGAATTATTTCTTACTTGATTTATTTATTGAAAGTTGTATTTGCTTTTATAATAAACCCATGTTTTTTTACTATTCAGTTATGCTGTCTCAGCTAAATTCATACAGAAAGAGGCTTTGGAGTAAACAAAATTTCTTAAAATTACAGTAAGATATACCTACACATGCCCACTTAAGCACAAGGACTTCACTTTAAGTGTTATTTAGAGCATGACATAAGCTGCAAAACACTCCATTAACCGCTGATTATGTGCAAGACAGGAAGATGACAGTTTGACTAGTCTCTGAAATTTTACAGCTGGCAATTAAACATATTTTGCATCTACAAGTCAACTACACTTGATGTTAAAAAAAAATCACTGAGCTATATACAGACTGTATAGATATATAGATGTGTTGTATAGAACTGTATAGAATACATAGATGTATTTTTGCTAGCACCTTCTGGCATTGAACCACATTTGTAGGAGTGAACAGAAGAATAAAATGTCATGGTGTTTGGGTGGTAAAATATTATAGTAACAAAAAAGTAGCTGCCTAGAAGTTAAAGAAAACAAATGAACATAAGGTACACACTTGTAAGCCACAGGCTTTCAACACTTAGACTGGTTTGCCCACAGTACACTGTTATATTAACAGTTACAGTACAGTGTATATTAATATAGATGGTTTATAAACACAGGGAAGCTTCAAATGTTATTTCTTATCTGTCACTAGATTTTTACAGCATATTCATCTATTCTCAAGTCTGTGATCATCTTTCTCCCTGCACTTTAAAAAACCTCACACTACAGAGAAATATACATGCAAGCAGAACAAGCAAGCCAGTTTAAGAGCTTTCCTATACTTAATTTTCAAAATAGTTTCCTTACTTTTGCTCCCATATGAAGAAGTTGCTGTTCAAAGGTTTTTGAGTAATTTTCTGTTCTGTTAGATGACCAAACTTCTACAAATGCAGAGATACCTGGATCAGAAAAGAGAAAACAACAGCTAATGAAGTATATACTACAAGACTGGTTAAACTGCCTTTCCAACAAAATTTGGTTTTATACATACTGTATTCTGTAGCAAATACAGCTTTTAATAAAGATATCTTTATTAAAGAGTATCAGATGTATTTCAGTAATGTAATCAGTATTTATTAGAATATCAGATGTTAGCAGCAGAATGTTCTTTGAGTATTTCTGTCCCCTAAATTAGCTGCAATGAAACAAACTTAGAAGTTTGACAATTGATTTCAAATTCCACCTTATTTATATGAAATCACCCCCAAATTAAGTACATATCACAGGGGCTAATAAAATTTAATGTCAGCTGCTTTACATTACTTAAATGCTACATACTTGAAGTTGCTTCCTTTATCAACCAGATTAGTAATTTCTTCAAGGAATTAAATCAGCCTTGGTTGAGGTCTTTAAGCAAAGAAATCCAGATTTATTGACATGAATGGATAAGCAAGTGAAACTCATAACAATCCCTTCATTAATTTTACTTAGGAGAGGCACTGAAATGACCTACAGCTCCATTGGCCAGACTCCCATCCTGAATAATATGCAGGAAAAATCCAGACAATTGAAGGAATGCCAGGTGACAAAAAAGACAAACTGCAGAACAGACAACTCTCTGAACTCATGAATAAAATTGAAAATGTCAATTTAAAAGTGTTATCCTTGGCAAACATTACTCAATTATCTTAGTTACTACATATGCCCTTCTGATTCATTACTATATAGTGTCATCTGTTTTCTCTGAAAAAAACCTTCTACTCCCAACAGAAGTACTTTTATAAAGATTAATGTATTTTTATAATTGCTAGAAATACTATTAACATACAAGAGGAGTATGGAACATACAACACATTCTCAGCCAAGCCACAGGGAAAAATCTTGTTTACAGTACTATAACTTCAGCTATACATGGCAATTTAAGACAAGTCTACTCCAATATGACTTTGTGTTCATTCTACTACTGAACCAGCACAGACTTTGCCAGAGTTGCTTTTTTTCTTGAATGCTTTATTGTGAAAAATATTCCACTTACATTTGAAAAAACACACAGTAACTTTCTCTTATATTTTAGAACTTTCATAGGTATAATTCTTCTAGAGAAACAAGTTGGAGCATTTCAGTGAAGGCCAGACTAGGAACTTGGAGGTCATTACTTCAAAGCTGCATGCATGCAGGAGGATCGAAGGTATATTTTACAGTTATTAGCCAATTTTAGCTAATCACATGTACACCAACATAAGACACGTTTTTGTACAGTTGATAGAAAGGAAAATGAGGAAAGATTTGAAGTTTTTTTGAACTAGAAGAGTTCCGAGTAGAGCCTGGTTCTTGTAAAGGGCAACTTACACTAGAAGGTCTCAGAGAAGGCAGAGATCACAGAGAAAGACAGATACCGGAGAGCAACCTATCAAGGCAGACATTTATAAAGATACAGAAGAAAGCAGACAGGATCAAGCTACGACGGACGAGGGCAGAAAGAGGCGGAAGGAAGGGGTGGCAGCGCGCACTCGCTCCCTCCGCTGACAGGGGGATGCTTCCAGCCCCGCCCGCCCCTACGGCCACACGCCCCCACCGGGCCTGCCGCCGGGCACAGCCCGCGTCCCACCGGGACATGCCAGGGGCCGCTAGGCCCTGCCGCTGCTTTCAGACAGATTCGACACTAGTCAGAGCAGCACCGCAGTGAAGCTCTCTCCGTCCCGGGCCTACGGGAGGGCTTCCCACCCGCGGGGGGAGCCTCGCCACAGGGCCGAAATGAAGACTGACCCGCCCCAAGGGCTGGACCCCATCCCAGGCTCAGCGCTGGGCCACCTCGAGGGAGCGGACGGAGCAGGGATATAGGCGAGCGGCGTCGGAGAGCCGGAGTCCCCCACAGCGACCCTTCAACCGCCCCAGTCCCACCCGCTCTTCGCCGGCTGCCCAAGCCAGGAAACACGGAATAAAGGGTCGCAAGGATGAGGGGCGCTGGGGCAGCGCTGATAAACAGAGCCCGCTCCAGTCCAGCAGCTCCGCTCTGCTGCGCCGGGAGAAGTGAGGCCCAGTCACCGACCCTGCCCCCACACAGCAGACGAGCCGGTACCTTTCAGGACGGGCTCCATTAGCGGCGCGACGTAGCACAATACCAAGACGCTCGCCTACCCGCCACCATTTAAACCCGCCTCCCCGCGCCGCTACCGGGCCTGCGCGCTGCTCCCGGCCCCCGCCGCGCCTGCGCATTGAGCCCGGCTTCTGCCAACGGAGCTGTAGGGCTCGCCCGCGGTAGGCTGATTGCTGAGCCGTCATGGCGCGTGAGGGGGAGCCTGTGGGCTGGGCCTGGCCGGAGGCGTGAGGGGTGTGTGAGAGCGACGCCTTTGTCGTGGCTGTAGAACTCGGATGTAAAGTAATTCTGAGGTTCTGAAGCCGTTCTCAAGCAGCAGGTGTGCTCCGTTCAGACAGCTCTCGCCCAGTGAAATACTGGGCGAGTCTGGGTGAAACAAAATTCGGAGCTTCCCAACTCTCTTGCTTTGTAGCGCTCCTCGCCGACATGGGAGGCCATGTGCGGCTGGGTAAGGATTCCGAGATAAATACCTAATAACTGAGTTGTTACTAAGAAGGCATTCTTTATTGCAGTGCTGGGGCAGCACTGGGGATTTTTCTCTGTAAGTGCTGCAACGAATCAGCAAAACACGCTATCTAATATAGATGAAAAACATACATATTCATCAAATTTCCTGGAAAGGACAGTCTTACTCTAATGAGCTCCTAGAATTCATTTACATAGTCTGAGCATGTGTAATAAAATTAGGGTTAGGGTCTTCTCCGGTGGTCATTCATAGTCTTCCTCACACTGTTCACTAGTTGAACTCTGGGCTCCCTTTGCCTGTATATGGTCACTGGATGAGCTCATCCATCCTTCGGCCCTGGAAGGCTCCAAGGAGATCGCTCTAAATTATTAGTGGTGCTTATCTTGACACCTTGAGTCCCTGTTATCAGGGTGCTCTGGCTTAACGGACCATTTCAAGGCCTTCTCATCTTTGCCCGGCGAGAAGACACAGGCTTCAAAACATTTCATTATCAACTCTACCCAACAAGTAACTAAAGTATGCAAGTGAGGCTAAGAAAAGAATACAAGTATGGCTAATAAGATTTAAAATTTCTGTGCATCAACCAGGGAGCGACCAGGGATATCAATCCTTTCACAGGAGTGTTTTGAAAAGCCAAACTGTATGTGAACTTTATGTGCCTGTGTTAGCCATGAAGAGTCATCAGGAGGATTCTCTGAAGATTTTTGCTTTGTAGGAAGGTGCACCAGAGAACCAGTGTCCTCAGCTCTGGTGGCTCAAACTGCAGCATCTGAAGTGAGAAATAACAGAGAAAATCAACAAAATGGGAATTAGCAAACAGACACAGACAGACAGTGTTAACTGAAGCATCCAAAATTACTGTATTAGTAACTGTAGTAAGCTCAACTTTACATGAAAAGGCTTTGGTGATAGAAGGCTGGAGTGGAGCATATGGGATACAGCAGGGAAGGGAGAGAAAATCTGATGTATTCTCCCCCCCCCCCCAAAAAAAAAAAAAAAGATAAAATTTGTAGTAAAATACTGTAATTTGTGAGTATAAGGAGATTTACAATGAGAAAAAGGAGCACATCTTTTTTAAAGGAATATGAGGCTGCACAGCTTCGTTACTCATACTTCTTGTGTTGGGGGCTTCAGAACTGGACACAACACTCCAGGTGGGGTCTCACAAGAGTGGAGTAGAGGGGGAGAATAGTATCCCTTGGCCTGCGGGCCACAAAATATTTTTACAAAGGTTCTCAACCATGGCTCAGGGAGTCTAATCGTAATGCAGTGTCTGTGAACATTGGTCTGAAGGCAATTCTAGAAGTGGAGGTAGGGTAGATGTAAACGTATGTGGCTAGAGAGATTCTGTTCTTAGCACTGTTGGGAGATAACCTTCTGCTTGGTGAGAACTCTGTTGTGTATGGAGACATATAAATGATAACCTTGAAGAGGCAGCATTTAATCTCTGAAAATCTGGTCCCACTGAAATTAATGGGAGTCTTGTCACCAAGATGGTACTTCCTTAGATTCAGATCCATTTCAGAACCATTGAAAGCTTTGAGCTCTCAATGGAGGTTGGAAACATGTAATGAAACAAGTGTTCGGGAAATTAGCAAGCAGATCAAAATCTGTTAAACATGTGTAAATAATATTAGTGTGAAATTAGACACACCCCCACAATCTCATTGGATTAGTATAGGATAGGAAACTGTCTAATGTGAGACAGCTAAGATAGTACCACCACAAGAAAAAAGTGGTACTGTCTTCACCATATCCATGAAAACTACATGGTTTTGTGAATAGTTTCCAGCTGTGTCTGTGGGATAATTCAACTCAATCCACATGGCCAAAGCTTACACAAACAGCAGGATCCTACAGCCAGAGGTTCTAATAACAGTAAAATCTGGACAGAGGGAAATTGTAGCATAAATAAAAGCCATCAATCTGTACATAATACTTATGTACATATATTACAGGATGATATTTAATTTAGGATACAAGACTGAAGACCTTGCTATGTGCTAGGCTGTGTTTGAGCCTATGTTACTATGTTAGTAGCAGTTTTTATAGACTCTAAAAGTAAATATGCTGATATTTATCACTGGTAGAGCCAAAGAAGAGTAGTAGCTACCAGGAGGTGGAACAACTCGTTATCAGAGCTGACTAGGATTACTCATGAGAACACTGGACTTGGGATACCTACATTTTTAGTATAGAGATAAATACATATGATACTGAAAGTATCTCATGCATTTACAGTTTTGTCTTAAACTGTTGAAGTTTTCACCTCACAGTTACTTCAATCTTTACAAGAACTTAATTCTTGGATGGTGGCAAAACTTCAAAATTCCACTGGTAGCTATTAGCCATCTGTTCTCATGCCAATATTGTCTTTATTTCAGTTCCTTTTCAGCATTTATTGTCCTGTAGTACTTAAAGAAAGCAGTAATATTTTTTTTGGTAGCAGCTATTTTACCAATTTGAATACAGCAAGCTGTTTTAGCTTTGGTGACGTAATGAACTGCTGAAAATGACAGCAAATGGTGTGGAAGTGAACTTACTATAAGTGCTCCCCTAATAGGCTTTTTGCTTGGCTTGATAATATGGAATTTCATGTTGTCTGTGAAGGTAGGAATATAGCATAAAGTGTTAGATTGACATGGTTTCTGTATGGTCAGTACTTACTAGAATGCTGCACTGGGAAGAGTTTTACAGCTTATGTTATGTTTAAAAAGGAAAGACCGGTGAAATTTACTTTTCAGTTGACCTCTTAATCAAAAATAAGTAATAGTCCCAAAGAAGTAAAAGTCCTATGAACACCTGAAATGTTTCCCAGGCATCCAAACAATCTTTAAAACAAAACAAAACTAAACCCTACAATGCAATAGTTGTCTAAAATTAAGTAGAATACAAAAGGGATCTGTACTCTGAAGTTTGGTGGTTTTTTTTGTAATTCAAAAGATTCTCTCTCAGCCAGTTTTTAATTGATTGATATAAACTGGAAAGGATCTTTATGGTATTTTGTAAGGGTATGACACAGAGACAATTTCTCAGAAACAGTTCAGATGGTAGGCTATGAATTGGTCTGTAAGATTTGTCATTAAACAAGTGCAAGATACCTAGAACAATTAAGAAGTTTGCTATTATTAAGTATAGTCTAATTTTTATATTGATTATTGGGACATCCTTTCCTTTCCTTTCCTTTCCTTTCCTTTCCTTTCCTTTCCTTTCCTTTCCTTTCCTTTCCTTTCCTTTCCTT
>JANHGN010013587.1:30152-89726 GCA_024605025.1 Megaceryle maxima | reverse complement strand
GGGGGGGGGGGTCGGGGGGGGGGGGGGGGGGGGGGGGGGGTGGGTGTGTATGTGTGGGGAGGGGGGGGAGGGCGGGGGGGTGTTGTCTGTTCTGTTTCTTTCCTTTCTCCCCCCTCCATTTCTCTCCTTTCTTTCTTCCCTCCTCCTTTTCCCCCTCCCTGCCCCATCTGTTATAGGCTTGCGGAACTGTGGCTGTTTGAAATTAAACGTGATCTTTACTGTACCAGCTGGGGTCTGTAATGTATCTGATAAATGAAGCTCTTCCCGTCGGTTTCAGGTCATGCAAGGAAAAGGGCAAAGCTGGGGAGGGAGTTGGGCGGGGTTTCCCTTTGCTTTTCACAGTCAGGCGAGAGGAGTCTGGTTGATGTCTGCAGCAGATAAAGGAGACAAGAGGATCATCAAAAGACCCCAGAGCCCTTTTATCTTTTTGCTGTTTTTCCCTCTAATTTAATTTATCATTGCTGTGCTGTCTGCTTGTTTCCCCCCGTCAGAAGGGGTCGGGTGCACCAGGGCCCTGGCTGAGGTAGTAGTTTGTGCTGTTGGTCGGGTTGTGACATTGCCCGCTGTGGAGATAACTGCGCAAGCTACTGCCTTGCTAGTGCTGGTGATGATCAGCCGCAGATGAAGACAATGACAATGGGAATCCCCTTTGTTTTGCCGGGATTGCATGCTGCTGAGGTGGCAACAATTCCTTCTCCTCCTACTTCTGCAGAAGGAGTCTAACCTTGGCCACTGAGATGAGTAGTGGGGTTTGACCCCGTCAGTAGGATGCTGCTTCTTTCGCAGGGCTGGATGAAAAGCCATTAGTTTCACACTGTTTGGAGGGCACCTGAATTTGGGCTGAAGAGCGAGTGTCTGCATTTCTTCTTGTGTTAAGACCTAATTATTCATGTGGTACCCTTGAAGGAGTTTTTTTTTTCTATTCTGTAAAGACAGATCAATGATGGACTTGTATTTTCTCTGTTGTGAATATACAAAACTTGTATGTGTGATATTAAGTGGTTTTGTTTGAACGTTAAAAAATCCTGAATATTTAACAAAAACGAAGATACCTAAACTACCATTTTATTGGTACATTAATAAGGTAGTCTTTTTTTATGGTATAGTTGACTAATTTTACTGCTTGGTGCTAACAGTTTTTCTTAGGTGAACTTCTGAGATATTTTTCCTGTATGTTTTGACTTACTATGAAAAGCAAACCCATGAATATGTTGCTGTGAATTAAAATTGCTGGTACATTTGTTGTGGTGGTTAAGGGCATCTTTTTGTTAGAAATTTTATCATGTTTATCTCTTAATACAATGGCTTAAATTTGGATTATATTAAAACATTTATGATAAATGCATTTAACTGTCTTACGGTTTTAAAAATGGGTTAATTTTTCAGTCTTACAAGAACTTAACTGTGAACAGGTTGTGATTAACCTTTTGATTTCATAGTGAGAGTTAAAGGTCTAGCTATAAACTTGAAAATAAGGTGATGACTTAGGACTGCTTCTAATTCACAGTTCTAATGTATTTATCATAGTGGGAAGAGTTGAGCAAACTTGGAGATATTTAACTTTGTCTCTTTTTGAATTGTTTGATCTCATTATGCGTTCAGAAGACATGCGGACTCTTCTGCCTCTGCTGAATGTAAAGTGTCTTGTAGAACATGGAGAACATCTTACTTGCTGACAAGTTTAATCAGATGATATTTTGTTTCTACCTTGTGCAGTGCCTTATTCTGGTAACTCAAGCTCTGTTACAAACTAAACTTTGTAAAAAATGGGTATTCTCATGCTCACTAATAAACTAACATGTGAAGTGTTTTTACTGGTTGGTTTTCTTTGAAGTAAAAAATAGTGATCATAGGTTTTAGCTGTCCACAAATATAAAATGTACCTTGGATTATTTCTTTTTTTTTTTCCACCTTAATTGAAAGGGGCAAAAAGGATACTATAGCTGCCTGCTTTTCACATCCTCTCAAACAGAGCCCCTTGAGGTCTGATCTGGAAGTTAGAGTGATATTTTCACTGTTTTACCTTTAGGCATCTAATTTAGCTGGCTAATTCACTAGTCCCTCTCTTCAGTGGAGAAGGCAGAGATAGGTCCCTGATGTAAGTCTTGCTTTCAAGTTCCTTCCTTCGTGTTATTTGATCTGAATTACCCTTTCAAGGAGCTTGTCTCTGTTGATGGTAAGGGAGGTGAAAGAGCTTCAGCTAAGCTAAGTGCCTGTATGTAGGTGGTGTGAAATTGTCCTCCCTGTTGTTTGCACTTCTTACGCTCACACAGCTTAGAACTAGAAGCTGGCTCCCTTTGCAGCTTTTTGGGTCTGAGAGAATCAATGGGAGAAAATGCATTCAAGTATACTACCATTAAGCACTTAAGTTTATCTCCTGTATAAATTATCACCTTTAAACTTCACTTGCCACCTGAGCAGGCAGTTCTTTGTGCATTGGATGGTGACTTTAGAGTACGGGAGAGTGTTAAGACCCTGTAGTAAAGTAAGATAGTGCTACTGAAATAATGCAGCTGAGGGTCTGCTGGTGAGCTGTATAATGCATCAGATGGTTTGTCCTCAGGACTGCATAGGTCTTGGTTATGTATTGCTTGCTAGGATTTAGGTGTGGACATGTGAATTGTTTTCTTGAGTTTCATTAGAGATGCCTGGCTCAGCTTTGCTTTAGGGATACCCATACACTTCCTAGTTCAGAACACTTCTCAGTCTTGCATTCAAAGTACAGAAATTAGCCCAGACAAATTCCATCCCTAGCACTGTCCTAGCCTCAGTCCTTCCTGCTCAGCTGTATAATGTACACAGCTTACTTACATGAAGAAGGTTGTGACGTTGTTTGAGTCAAAAAAAAATTAGTTCTTCAGTAGAATGGAGAGCTTTATCTTTGTGATGTTGTAAAAGTCAAAACTGGTATTTCTGAAAATACTGTGAAAACCTAAAATGGAAAGAGCAGCTCATATCTTGCAAATTCAGTGATCCTTTTTTGTGATTTAACGAATTAGTTTGAAAGAAAAATTGCATCATGCCAATTAAAAACTGTACTGCTGGCACACTATTGTCTATGGCATTGTTTCTTGCTGAAAATTTTTCCCTTTTATTCTTCAGAGGTTTCACTCAGTCTAACTTTTTGTGTGAATTTGTTACAGAAACATTAAAATAGGCACATGGCTGAGTTGATGGAATTTCTGTGCGAAGTTATTTAGTTTATAGTATCCCTATTGTGTATTGTTTGCTGTGCTGGGTGAGAAAGTACTGCAAGAAATGTTCCTCTGTAGCTTTTCTGAGCACTTCTTTTGACTCATGGAATAATAAAAATGCATTGAGATTCACAGCATAGTCGATTAAGCTTTAGATGCTCTTATTCCCGGGTTTGATGTCTTTTTGCGCTATTGTCTTACCTATTTTGTGAAGAACAGTCACCAGCTGCTCACCCCTCCAGCTACTGTCTGTCAGTGCTGCTTCTAAAGATACTGGCATGCATCAACCTAAAATCTTAGATTCAAGATAGTTGCTTCCCTGCAGGGTGCAGTTGCCCTCTCTGTCACCAAGGAGAGTGCTGTGTTCCCATGCTAGTGAAATTGATATTTGAGAACTTGTCTTCACTGAGGGCTCTCCCAGTTCTTCTACTTGAATAGTTCCTGGGCCACGCATGTAATGAGTGAGACCTCCTGCTTACACTGGGAAGCAGATTAAGACAGTAAGAGGAAATTCCAGTTTTTAGAGAATTAAGTCTATAAATACATAAGCACTTAGTGAAAGTACATCAGTGCATTTAACAAGTTAGCCATGTGGCTTTTCATTGGGTGCTTTATTTGCTCTGTAAGAATGAGCACTATGTTAATGTAAGGAAATTGCTTACACTAGTAATTAGAAATGCAAGTGGACTGTGTTCTTGAAATAGTTTACTTGCCTCTTTCACTGTCCTGTGCTTGTGCTACACAATGAAGTGATAGAAATTGGTTCTAGAACATCGCTTCTAGAGTAGGTTTTATATAGAATGTATATTTGTTGTATATGCCTCTAGAGAGAGTCTTTCTGTAGCAGAAATGGAAGTGTCATTCAAAACAAAAGCGTGAATGTTTGGGAAACTGTCTTAAGCATCTAGTTATCTAGAATGCCTTGAATATTAGTCTTCTGATACAGATTTCAATCATAATTTATAAATCTATTTTTAAGAAAGTACTCAGTCTTTTTAGCTGAGCAAGTTGAATTTTAGCTGAGATTCTTCTATTCTCAGCTGCATTAATATAGAGGCTTTATGAGCTTCTGTCAAAAACAAACAGGTGCCCTGCCACTGAAGGTGTTAAAAATGGGGAAAGGCTGGAGAAATATAACAGAAAAAATTACTTTTAATGGGGACTTAGTGGAATCGGTGAAGTGAAAGGCTCAGGTTTAATGGGAGGGGGATGGAGTATGCCCCCTCGGACATGGAAAGTGTTGTATCACAGTGAAAGCTGCTGTGTTTGGCCTGGGAAGTGAGTCTAAAGACTGCGAGTGAACTTCTGTTTCTTCTTCTTGGCCAAGAATTCACCTACACAAAGGGGTCTCTTACATAACCTTTCAGTTTTTCTTCCCAAGTTTGCTTATTTTTGCTGTCTTTCAGTTTTCTTTGTACTTAAAGTTCTCACTCTTGTCCTATCAGTTTGTGTACCCTGCTTGCCTCTGTGACCCAGGCAAAACTACCTGACCTTCACAGTTATTAGTGTCTGAAGCTTGCCTGCCTGTTTTAGGCTACTGGCAAAGTCTGTGATGGCTGCAATAAAGGGCTGTCTTAGTGCATCAGATTAATTACATCCAGAACTTAATGATGCCAGTGTGTCAGTACACAAATGGAAAAAAATCCAGTCTTGCATCTTCTTTTGTAAATGCTGAAAGTATCTTTTTCTATGCCAGCTGAGAAAATAGTGTCTATGTAAGAATGAGCACTATGTTAACGTAAGCAAATTGCTTACACTAGTAATTATAAATGCAGGTGGACCTGTAAGGTCTCTTTCTGTACCTTCAAGTGAAGGGGCACCCATTCCTCACTCTTGCAATGGCAAACTGTGACTGAGCTATGGAAGATGCTTTCTGGAGGCCTCTTACAAACTGTCTTCAGACTAGTGTAAATGATATCCTGGCACTTTCAGTAGACCAAAGGATCGCTTAATGTTGGAACTGGATCAATGATGAGTGCTTCTTTGCAAGAGTCTTGGTGAGCCTGAAGGCAAGCCAAGAGGCAGGGTAAAGAAACCACAGGAACTTTTGAAGACAAGAATGGTCTTCGGTCAATTGAAAGAAGGTTGAAGTTTTAAAAGAAAGTTAGATTCTTCTGATTTCTATGAAAACAGGTTTAAATGTCTCATTACTAAAGTAGCATGGTATTTCCCAATTCCACCTTTCACCTGAGGAGAAGTTGGAGCATGCCTCACCCTGTACTGAAGGGTGCTTTACCTGCCCTCCATTTCATCCTTTGCAAGAAGTGAGGATTTTGCCTTGTGTGTGTCTTAAGCCTTGTCGCACAAAAAGGAGATGTAGGGATTGGTACAGGAATGCTGGCACTGAATGAGGCAAGGTCACTCCTTATCCCACCTTCTGTGTGGAGTTTTGTGTGTGTTGGAAGTTTTGCCATTAGTTAATTTTTGAAGAGCCCCAGTAGGAGGGACTGTTCAAGTGGTAGCCCAGTGACCTAGTATTACCTGTGGCATGTGTTCCTGGAGGAACATGTTACCTTGATGCCAAGATTTTTGAATGGATAAGAAAGAGCATCCTTCATATTGCCACCTGCAAAGAAAAATAGTAGATGTGAAAGCAGAGTGGTAGCAGACTTCTAGCTGCTTTGAAATCTACTATTTTATCTGATTTCTGGTTTATCTGGTAAAAATCAGTGTGGTTTGTGTGTGTGCTTTTTGCTGAGGCCTTGTGTTTCAGGCTGAAGCTTAGTTTTCAGTCTAAAATTATTCTTGTTCACTCCCAGAGTTTCTGCACTATGGTCTTAAAGGGGAAGTTGATCCAGTAGAGGAATCTTCTGGAAGATTAAAATAAATCTAAAAAATAGTGCATTTTAATTAGCATTAATTTTTTTTATTACAATAGTGAATTACATTTCAGTATTTGAAGTATGAAGTAGTACCTTTTTTTGTAGGTAGGTGTAAGTGAAAGCTCTATCTTTCTTGTCTAGTAAAATACTGAGATGAATTGTGTTTTTGGAGAATACCATGGGATTCATCAGGTAACGATGTGTGCAGCTGTCACAGATGCGTTCACCTCTCATGTGGTGCCAAGTGAGGTGGTATGCCTAACAGAAATAACACAGAGGTGCCAAAAGGGAACTCAAAACCTGAGACATTTCTTTGAGATCCTCTGTGGTGTTACCACTCCTGGTATTGGGACCTTTAGAACCTTCTGAAAAAGGTATGTCACTGACCTATGTAATAGGTACTAGTCCAGGTAAGAAAGCCACTACCTGGATCCATTTTTAATGTTTTCTCCTATGTTAACAGCACAGATCCCACTGCTGTGCATTGCCTTGAATGATTTTTAGATGTGTTGTAGCTAAACCCTGACTTATGCCAGGAAGAAGACAAGGCCAAGGGGGTGGATGTTTAATGGTGCATGTTCTTTTTGTTACCACTATTCCTAAATTGAACACATGCATTAGAAGTTGAGGGAGATGATGTAGGGCCAAAGTACAGTCCTCTGTGGAACAGTGTGCCTGTGCGCTAGAGGCACAGGCTAAATGCTACAGGCTGACTCTTTGTTTGCGAAGCCCTGGGCTTCTTCCTGTTGTGGTTTAACCCCAGACAGCAGCTAAGCACCAGCAGCCGCTCGGCTCACTCCCCCTCTGGTTATCAAAATGCTCCCAGGAACATTCAGGGTAAGCAGTGCAGCAGGCCCGCAAGCCGCGAGAGTGAAAGGCAGCTGTGAACAAGTGCTAGACTCAAATATACCATAAGGCACACAAGCCCCATGACAAGCACAGGAACCTGCCAATTAAAAGCTGAACGGCAATAAAAGTATTAAATATTATCTAGAATGTTCCACTCAAATTTGTTGCTATCTCAAACCCTTTGAGCACCATGCTTGGTGCCAAAAAGGACTGTTGTGATAACCCCAGCCAGCAACTCAGCCCCACCCAGCCATGCTCTCAGTCCCCCACGGAGGGAGGTGGAAGAGAATTGGAAGAGTCAAAGCAAGAAAACTCATAGGTTGAGATAGACAGTTGAATAAGTAAAGCAAAAGCTGCATGCACAAGCAAAGCAAAATAAGGCAGTAATTTGCTACTTCCCATCAGCAGGCAGCTGTTCAGCCATCTCCAGGGCAGCAGAGCTCCATCACATGTAACAGTTATTTAAGAAGACTCACACCATAACTCCAACTATCCCCCTTCCTTCATCTTCCCTGCAGCTTTATATGCTGAACATGACATCATATGGTCTGGAATATCCCTTTGGTTAGTTAGGGTCACCTGTACTGCCTGTGTCCCTGCCCAACTTCTCGTGTACTCCCAGCCTACTCACTGGTGGGATGGGGTGAGAAGCAGAAAAGGCCTCAACTCTGTGTAAGTGCTGCTCAGCAATAACAAAACTGTCCCTGTGTTAACAATGCTTTCCAGTACAAATCCAAAACATATCCCAGTACTAGCTGCTGTGAAGAAAATGAACTCTATTCCAGCCAAAACCAGCAGACTTCCAGATTAACAGGTCATCTCTGTACTGCAAGTCCGCAGCTATGCTTTACAGTATGAAACCTATTCCTAAATTTCTTGGCAATGCAGACTGCTGTAGTGAGGAAACCATTCATCTATTGCATACCTGTGGGCTACACCAGCATACAAAATTTATATAAGGGTCTCAGATAAACCACAGCCCTTCAGCATGTCCTGCAGAGTTGGGCAATTCACTGCTGTATTGCATCTAGTTCTTGTGGCTTGCATCTAGCTAGGACTGCTACAAGGCCATCTGTGTTGCACAGGATGGAACCAGGACATTTACAATGATCTGTTTGGATCTCAGATTTTATATCATCCTAGCTTTCAAATGCTTTTCTGTCTGGAAAGCTGCCTGCACCTACTTTCAGGTCTATGTCAAACTACAACACACCCCCTGTCAAGGAGAGGTTTTGGCTTAGATGAACAAGAAGGAAATTGCCAGCTGGTCCAGGACAATTGCATGAATAGGACTGTTTTCAGGACTGTGGGTGAAGAGCTATCTCTTTCCCAAATGCATCAGTACACCTCTTGTCAAGAAGACAGCTACACTTTATGGAACCTTGCTGCTTCCATTCTGGTCACCTGGTGGGCAACTACTTTATCGAATGGATAAGCCTGATGTCTGAATCCATGTTACTGGGTAGTTTTTATCATGGTGATGCAAAAACTTACTATATGATGTCTTCTCTAGATTTCTCAGTCTAAGCAGAAAATAAATCACTTCATTACCTCCACTTAATTTTCTGCCTTACCTGATTAGGAGCCAGTATCTACTTATACAGTGGGTGGTACTGAATATGTTGTATCTCTTCTTCCTGAGGTGGTCTTCCTAAGGTGATAATCGTTAAGCATTATCAGGCTGTACACATGCACTGTCACTGTCCATATCTATCTTGTGCTGCTCTGTGTCATGTAACCCTACCTGATTTATGCCGTGATTTCAGTCAGATGCTGAGACTGGACAGCCTAAAGATCCATTGTGGCAGTGTAACAGTAATCCTTTGAGCTAGGCCTGTTGCTGGTGCCATCAATATGGTGGCTTTTCATGCTGCCAAGCCTGAACATGGACCCTAGAAATGCTTCTGTCCATAAGGATGCAGCAGGTTTACTTTTGTATAACATGTAGGATTGGCTAGAAATCCTAGATGTAAGGTAGGTCTGAAATGGTACATACAAACATACAACATGAGAGTAAGCACTACTCTACACATTAAATGTTTATAGGTGTGCCAGTCTGCCAGCTATGATGCTGTTATTTTTCAGGTCCCTCAGGTTTCTTCTGCCTCTTGTGACCTAGCTTTTCCACTGCTCCCCAGCCTCATGAATGTCTTTCTTATTTCCAGCACCTGAAAGATTGCTTTCTAGTCATGTGAGTTCCTGGTGTCATATAAGGTCTGTCATGCATCCTGTACCCAGCTGCTGGTTTTGCTACTTTAGAACCTGGTTACAGGCTACAGTAGAAAAGAAAATATAGAAGAATGGCAGAGGAAACAAGTGCTTAAGTTTACCAATCCTTTTTTAATGACTGAAAAGTCTAATAAGGCAATAAAGTGCAAAGCTTAAAGAAGTAGATAAACAGTAGTGATGCTAATCGAAACCCAAATAAAATAGTGCAAGGTCTAGTGGGAGCTGAGGCCCTTGAGTATTTATGCAATATGTTCTCCCCTTCCTTCCCCAGCCTTGTACTACCTACAGCCCTGCTGTTTTAACAACATGATGGTAGAATGCTTAGGACAATATGTGGCTCCTGACAACCCCCAGCAGCCACCACATGACCTGCAGCTAGCTGAAGTTGAATCTGGAGACAGCATGTCTAGGTGCCATTAGGATCCTCTGCTTTGGGATGCCCTAATGCAGGTGGCTCAGCTGGTCATGATGATCATGTGTAAGCCCAGCCAGATTATTGTGGTCAGCTCATGCCAAGGCTGGACTTGGCAGTTGCCCAGAAAATCCTTTATGGTAATTCTGAGGTCTTTATGGTACTCTCCACAGCCTGCTCTTGACTTGTGTGTCAGGAGGAGTTGCAGGCAGCTGTGGAACAGCAGGGCCCACCTTCAGAAGACTCAGCAGGGGCATAGAGTGAAGTACTGGAACAGAGCTGTGTACTGGGCTGTTTCCCAGGGCCCATCTACTCTGGCACATTAATACCAAGGCCAACATTTGCAGTTCTATATAGGGATGCCAATATTGTTCAATCCAGTTATCAATGCTCAAGAAGGCAAAATACCACCCGTAATGATAGCTCCAAATGATGCAGTGATTGATGGGATGGTACACATGGAGCATTTACTGTTACAAAGCAATCCAAAATGTTTCCTTAGTCACAGTCCAACATATTTAATACTGTCAATCATGAAGTACCATATCTACTATGAAAAAAGTAGGCTACATCCGCAGGATGTGTTGTATAGAGACCTAAAAGTAGTTTGAGGTAACAGATGGCAACCCTCAGTCTGTTACATAAAATTATTTGTAAACGTCAGGAAAAAAATAAAAATAGAATTAATTCAGTCAAAAATTCCTGCTGGTTTAAGGAACATATTGAGATTATATCTGATGGATAATAGGAGTATTTTACAGGAAAATGATTGCAGTGGACCCAGTGTTTTGAAAATTAAGCCTAAATGATAGAAGAGGAGGGTTTTCCCTCACTTCATTTCCTTTGGAATTTATCGTTAGAATAAAAAGATGTGCAACTTTTACCTGCAAAGTCAACACCAGTGTGGGTCACCACATTTACAGACTTCTGGGTTCAATCATGATGTAGCAAAATCCAAAACTTGTCAGACTAAGCCAAGGCAGCAAGGACTGAAGTGATCTCTGGCTCTGCTCTAGTCCCAGCCATTGAAATACCAAGACTTGGCTACTTTTGATTGCCCTTTTGTGCTTGAGTTTCTCCCTCTTTTCTGTTCTTTCTGATTTGCCTTTATGCTAATCAAGTCTTGTTTAATTAGTCAAAAGCTTGTTTTCTGCAACCTTGTGACCAGGTGAAAAACAGTGTCTTTGATGTGATGACAGCTTTGGCAGAGCTTGAAGTGACTTTTCACTGGTAATGGCTGGTATGGAAGAACCTAGCAAGACAAACTGCATTTTCTTACTTGTTTAGCATTTAGGGTTTTTTTCTCCCTTTCTCTGTTGTTCTGCCTATAGCTCCCTTTCAGCTTCATGATATGAATCTCTGGGCTATTTCAAATTGTTTTCCCATCCCTAAAAACACTCTAAACACTATTAGCAACATTTTGGTTTGTCAAGACTGTTGAAACAGGAGTGGTTTTTCTTCTATTCTATATTTTGCATATGTAACATAATGGGAAAGGCATACAACCAAAGATTTAGGTTACCCTTCCAATGATTTATCTGCGTAGGATTTGCTACTGCCTCCCCTTTATAAAAGACTTGCATGTTTCTAATGTGGTTGATTGTAATAAAATTAAGCAGGATGAGATTGATGGGGTCATAACCCTGACATTTGATAAGGTACGATACATTGTCATGCTAACCACTTAGGACTGATTTTAGCAGTATATGTGGACCAAGGCAGTCAACACAGGGACTACATCTTATTAAGCAAAGAATTAGTAAAGGGGCTGGTGTCATGGTAGTCCCCTTGAAGTGGACTTCTGCTACAGAGCTTCAGTATACAGAAAGAAAGCTGTTAAGGTGAACAAAGTGATCTTCCAACATATAAAACTTGATTATTGTATATTGATGAACTGGTCTTCTTCATTCAGAAAGAAAATGGGACTACTGGAGAGAATTCTAAGAGTGAAATGTTGGGGAAAAAAGTCTCAAGGTGCAAGCCGTGTAAGTATCCAGCAGATCAAAGAAAAGGATGGGTGGTAACATAGCACTTGTAGATGACAAATAAACTGATTGCAGGGAGATCTGATAATATATAGAGGCACAGAATTTGCAGTTGTATCTTATGCCATTTATTTCTACAGTCTGAGTGATTGGAGTGATTAAACATTTGAACAATTGACTGGGAAAGGTGGTAGAATTTAAACATGTTACAGGTCTTAAAATTGTCTCTAAACAACACACACACTGATACATGTTTAATGTTTGATATTTGAAAAATATATATGGCTATTGTATAGAGCAAGTGATGACAGTAGTACTGCTAGGCCAAAACAGTACGTGGGAATGGCTGTCTTCATCATCAAAGTCCATGGCTTCTCAATGGCTAAGCTTTTGCAATGATTTCAAAGCAGGATTCAAAGCTGAGTCATCCAGTCGGCCCTTTCTACTTGGTGCTGTGGACCCTGGACCACTCTTTGGAGTCAGTAATCCTGCCATCCTTACTATACTTAAATTCCTCAGCTCCATTGAATCTAAAAGGACAATGACCACAGTAACGGTCCTTCTCCTCTTTCTGTATTACAAAAATCTGAAGAATTCCTATGGCTATTAATTGAACATTCAAAGTCAGCAATTTCCTTCCTCTTCTCTTCCTGTGCTCTGGAAAAATAAAAGCATTAACAATATACTGTTGCATTATTGTACAGCACTCTTTTCTCTATGAAATACAGTTATCGTGTGCCAGTCATGAGTGGTTCCTTGGCTTCACATCCTGCTGCCTTTACCATTTCTAGAAATCATGCTAACCTTATGTTCCTCATTCTGGTTCACAAGGCACATGCCCACTTCTAGCCTGGGGACATTCTTTGGGCCTTTGGAATGAGTCGCTTCATTCTGTGATGATAGCAAGTCATCTTTAGTGTTGTCCTTTCTGCTGGATCTAGCTCTTCTGATGGTCATCTAAACATATCTGACAGGTATATTTGTCATGGAATGTTCCCAGAGCTGTCCAACCACCCAAACTACTTCTGGGTCCTGTGTTCCTTCTCTCCAGCTAGGCAGCCTTCTCCCCTCCCGCTGGCAACAGCACCAAGCCATAGCTTTGTCTGCAGAAGCCCAGGGCCCTTTGGTATCTTTTCCTTCTAGCTGTAGCAACATCTGCCCATCCTAACCTGTACAGAGATAGGGTTTTACTTTCTTTAGCAGCTACTGAACTAATTTTCCTGTCTGTCACCAAAAGCCAGGCTTTACCCATACTAATAGGGTGATAGTGAGTGAAAGCTGCTACCCTTCACGCTTGGCCAGTTGCTGCAATCTTACCCAAAAGGTTAGCCAGGCTACTGCTGGCCTGGGAAGGGTGAGGAGCAGTAGCTGATGCTGAAACGCATCAGCTTCTGTGGATTTTTACACAGCCCTGCAGCTCTTTCTGCCTATTTTTATATGTTGGAGTGCGAACAGACTCAGGAGGTGCTTGCTGCCACCTTAAAGGATACTCAGAAAAATTCTGCAAGTCACAATCTTTGCACTACTGATTGGACTGTAGGTGGGGTGGGTTGTTTGTTTTGGTTTTTTGGTGGTGCTGTTTTTTCTGTTGTTGGATTGTTGGTGTGAGTTTTGGGGTTTTTTTTTAAGCACTCGGTGGCAAATACCTAGTGTAAATTCTTGTTGGTGTTAAAATTTAAAACTACTTAAGTCCTATAAGTGAGTTTCTGTGAGAAAAGCTTGCTTGACAGTAGGACTGTGTTGGCAAGTGGGTTACAATCATTTCAGTGTTATGGCATAGCCATGACACAACGCTTCCCTTGCTTTCACTGAAGCTTAGCTTTGCTATCGTCACCGGCTTTGGTTGTGAATAGCACACTGCTTCTCTTTGGGTGCTTATTTAAGGACTGCTACTGTAAAGGCTTTTGTTAAATTTTTAAAATTTGGTTTGAAAAAAAGCCACCAGCACCAAAAATAACCCAGCCAAAACCGAGATCTCTGAACCAGAGAAGTTAATCTTCTCCAACACTTTTGTTGTTCTCATCTTAATTCCATCAGGGTTCGTTCTCCAAATTGCTGAAAGCATTAGAAGCATTCATGCAACAGTGTATATTCCATGTCAGTCTTTTTTTTTTTTGGCTGTAGAACACAACTGGGGAAGTGCTGGATCCACTGCTGGTATGGTCAGTATCCCTTTGAAGTAATGAAGATCATATGCTCCATTTACAGAAGCATCTGAGTAACTGCTACAGTAAGAAACTATCACTAATGTGGGCCATCAGATCAGACTACATTATGGTCTGCTTCTCACCAAAAAAAAAAAAACCCAACATCTGAAAGGCCATGATAAAAGCTAATTTCCTTAGGTTCTTCGTTTGTTTTTTACGTGGATGATACCTTTATTTTTAAGCATCTATGTTTGTGCCAACAGATTTTTCTCTTAAGCTAATGATGAGAAATTGTTCTTCCTCTCCAAGGACACTCCTCTGGGGTCTACTGCAGCTTAACCAACTAAAATTAATCTCTGCCTTATTCAACACTTGAAAGGAGCCATTTACAGAACTTTCCAGGAAATACAGACTGAGATTTTTCAGGTGCCCCAAGAGAATTTGAGAAAACAGTGAGAGAACTAGGACTCAAACACAGTGGTACATAGGTGAGTCTGGTGGTTTGGAAGAAGTAGTCTGAAGCTGCACCAAAAATGACTAACCTTTTCTATTGAACCCATAAGTACTTGACTGAGGAGTCTGCTGCCACCTGCCACGGTATTGTCACCTAAACATTGCAATGGTGCAATGGTTTATTGTTAGGCTTGATATTGAACCTGACCCAGAACATGTTTTCCCACTTGTAATTCAGGTGCATTTCTGTATAATACAAGTTGTTTAGCTCCCTTTGTATTTCTAGGGTAAGTGTCTATAAAGCTCTACTTGTCTTAAAACCTACAGGAAAAAAGGTAAAAGAAGCAAACAAACTCTTTGTGTCACTGTCATACCTGAGGTTATCAGAAATGCCTGTGCTCAGTAACTAAAAAGATAAACAAGAGAAGGAATTGCTTGAAAAGCAACACATATTGGTTTTATTTTCTCCCTCTCACCTCCATTTTTTAATTCTGATATAACCCGAATTTGACAATCTGCAGGATAGGTTGTAAATCATTGCATTTGTGTTGATACTTGCAAATGATGGGCTTGACAGTAAACGAATACTACTTTATGTAAGAACATGCTATTTTATATCAAAAAGTAGATATAAATAAGCAAGTTTTTAATAGTTTCACAAATGTGAGGGAAAAGTATGATAATTTTCTGCAGCAATATTTCCACTTCTTGAGTTTCCATTTTTGCTGGTTTTTTTTCTTTTTATATCTACAGAGTAACTTTGATTCTGCTTTAAGTGATTCTGCAGTTTGAAAAAGGACAGATCTTCACGTACATGTGGAAAATAATGTTCTTCAAATTAATGCATCTATTCAGACACTTTTTCACACCTTTGCCTGATGGATCTTATTTTCCTTATTTTTTTTTTCACTTTTTTATTATTTTGACCATTCCCACGTGACCATTTTTATTAGCTTTTTCCAAAAATGCACTGTACTAGAGAGAATCCTAGGTCTGTGACTGTTTCAAACATAAACTAATGACCTCATCTGTCTTGCATAAAATACATGGGGTTTATTTTTGTTGGAACAGTATTACCTTACTGTGTAATGAACATAAAATATATTTCCTGATGCAATGTTCCTATAACTTAACCCCTACCTGCTTTTCTAAACTTGGTTACTTCTTCCTATCAGGTCTACTTCACATCTCTCATGATGCTTTTGTTTATTTAGGGTGACATCTTTATTTATTGAGATGGTACTGAATTTATAGAGATTAGACTTGTGCACTTTTCTGGTGCAAATAATGCTGGCAAGAATCTTATTTTCCCTACATGAGCCCACAGTTGTTAACGAATAGAGAGAAGTGTGTTTCAGGAATGGATTCTAGTAGAACACACTTCTAACTCTTCTTCCAGTTAATACTAACAAGAGTTCATTTATTCTCTCCATTATTTCCCCATAAAAGAAAGTTTAGTTATCATAGAATCATAAAATACCAAGTTGGAAGGGACCTCAAGGAGCATCTAGTGCAACCTTTTAAGATAAACTATATATATAATTTAATTGAGATGGCCCAGCACCCTGTCAAGCTGGGTCTTAAAATTGTCCAGTGTAGGAGAATCCACTGCTTCCCTGGGGAGATTATTCCAATGTATAATTGATTGGTGAAAAATTTTCTTCTGGAATCCAATCAGAATATCCCCAGGAGTAACTTGTACACATACCCCTTGTCTTTTCCAAGTGACTCCTTGTAAAAGGGTAGTCTCCATGTTCTTGGTAGCCACCTTTTATATACTGGTACATGGTAATAAGGTCTCCCCTGGGCTTTCTTTTCTCAAGGCTGAATAAACCCAGTTTACTCAGCCTATCTTCATATGGCAAGTCTTCCAGTCCTCAAGTTAGTTGCACTTGAGTTCTGATGATCAAGTAGACTACAACTTAATTTTTGTCCTACCGGTGCTTAAAATTCTGGCAGTAAGCTCAAGTATTATTTTGTAAGAAATACTGAACTGTAAGCCCTTATGCATGCATATTGAAATAGTTTATGTACTTGTCATTCCTCAAAGCTCTCTCACCTCACCTGATTATGTAGAAATAAATAATGTTGGATAATTCTAGTTAAATTTTCTATTTTCTGTACTTCTCTATAAGCACAGAACTCTTCTAAGAGAACTGCTAGCTGCAGCTTGTGACAAGAGCGTAAGTTTAGATGGATTTTTTTCAGACGACAGCAAGAAGGGAGTGAAGGAGGAAAAGATTTGATTGCTGACTTTTTGTAGATATATACCAAAAGAGAATAGTTGGGGAAAAAGGCAAGCAAATAGTGGAAGTGACCTTTTGAGTAACTGATGCACAATTCAAATTGAAAAGGCTAGGTAGTGAATTAAAAATAAAGTTGCAGAACAAGTTTCCTTTACTGAAGGAGAGAAAAGAGAGAAGGAAGAAAACAGAGTAGCAGATGAGTAGAGGGGAGGAGGCAGGATCATCAAGAAAGAGAAAAAAGTTACGGTGGTAGTGTTTGGTGCCCAAGGAACGGTGAACTTGAGAAACAGACTGTGAAAGAGAACAGATGACAGAATGGACTTCAGAGAGAAGAAAGAAAAGATGGGGAATCTAAGGAAGATGCAATTACCATCAGAAAGCAGACAGGTATGTAACTGGTACTCCCTTCTTAAGAAAAGTGAGTAGACTGTCATGAGAATGGATCCAGAAGTATGTTTTCTAAGATAAAAATTATAGATCTGGACCTGAAAACTATAATGATCCAGTGAACAGAAATGTACAGATATCTTAGAAACTTCAGTAAAATTTTCCCATTTCATGAAGGAGGAAGGACAAAAGTGTGATGAACAGCAGATGACTGAAGAGTTGGTGCTAAGAATGATGGACTACTAGAACAGTACAGAAAGAGAATATTTCTTAATAGATACACCTAATTGTTCTGGGCTCAGTTCAGGTTAATTATCACAAGTTAAATATCACTGCTGGCCTAAGCATTTAGGGGGAGCTGCAGCTGTGAGAGGCCAGGGTTGGGATAAACACCTGAGCCTGCCAATGGGATATTTGATACCATACTGAGTCCTGCACCATGTAAGGGTCTGAGCTGGGAGCACCTGTTTTCAACTTGCTTCTGTGTGTAGCTTCATTTTGGTGGGAGAAGAGAAAGGTGGCATCTTGTGCACAGGTGAGTTTTTTTGTCTTCTATTACTCAGTGTATAATTTCATTGGGACAGGTATTTTATTCTTTCTCTGTGTTGTTTTATTAAACTGCTTATCTCAACCCACAGGGTTTCACTTTTTTTTTCTTCCTTCCAATTCTCCTTCCTATCCCCCAGGTGGGGGTGAGGGGGAGGAAGGGGAAAGTGGTGGGTGAGTGGCTGTGTGGTGTTTAGCTGCCAGCAGAAATTAAACCAGGATATTAGTGTGAAGTATACTTTCTGAGATTCAATTTAGGCCTATGCAGGAGGCAATTAAGTTGAGAGGGAGCTATGCATACAATCCATGCCTACATGAACAGAAAGAGGGAGGAAGGGCATAGAACATAAAGACTTACCACAGAGTATGGCGTAGACAGAGATGTTGTAGTGTTAGAGTAATAGTCATCCTAGACAAACTTCTGCAATCAAGAAAAAAACCCAAAAGACTAGTTTTAAGAAAGCATTTTGTAAACTTATTAAAAGGTTTATGTGAGATAGTTGCAAAACCAACCAGGAATAAAAATTTAGGTTTCCAAGAGCCCCTTCCTATTGTATGCTCTTAAATGTTTATCTAGATGGCCTCTAACTGTTTCTCTTGATCCTGTCTTATGACAACTTTTTTTGTTAAGCATTATTTTGTCATGTTGTGCCACTGTTAGGCACTTAACATTGCAAGCTAAGTGGTGTTCCACCATTTCAGCCTTCTCCGTGTCTCTTGAAGCAGGAAGGTAAAGCAAATCTATAGTCACCAATTACTTTGCTATGGCTGAACACTTTTAACCTGACTTTCTAAGAAAATAAGGCTTATGTGATTGTGCAGCTGCTAATCTTTCCTTATGAACCTTGAATCTATTGACCTATTTCATCCATATTGACCAGCAGGAATTAAAATGAAAAATACTAGGTTGCTGAAGGAAATATGCCTTTATCTAGATAGCTAAAGAAGAGAGTCTGCTAGTGGAAAGGATGCAAGAGCTTGCTCTTACCAGTTGCCTTAAAATCCACATGAGAAGACATCCTATAGGCACAGATCCAGAGGAAAGCAGGCTTGACTGGTACAGTTCCTCAGATCCTTCAAACTTCCCATTCCCTACCATGCAGCAGCACCAGGTGGTGGCATGCTAGGGCTTTAGCCTAGGAGAACTGGTGTTCTCAAGACGTGGCTGACAAATCTCAGCTGACAGCCAAATGCCTGACTTAACTAGCTAGTGGAGGGACATTTAATGAAAATGGCCAGCATAAATGAAGTCTTTGTGATTGTGCTTATAAGTGTCTGTCGCCTTCTTCAGCTGTTCCATGGTTTCCGTGTTGTCCCCCAGGTTCTAGTGATTTTTATCCTATTTTCAGAAATGTTGCTACTGTAACAATACTCTTTTTTTTGTTGTTGTTCTTCTATTTCCTGTCAAATCCTAGTTTCAATCCTCTGTAGTTTAGAGATTTGGTTAGTCTGATGGAGGAGAAAACATGGTGAAGACACAAAAAGCAATGTAAGAAAAATGTATGAAACTCAAGACCTTTCCTAAACTAATGGGATACATGCATAGATCATTCTTGGTCCCAGTTTTAAAGGACTACTGCTCATCCCCATGTAGGAAAGTATCTACAGAAAGCATGCTAAAAACTAGCCCAGGGTCACTTGGCAATAGTGAGTGATCAACAGGTATCCAAACAGTCTGTTTAAAAAATAGAAATTCTGCCATTAGTAGAAAAGAGAACATGGTGAGAACAAGAATATTTCATGGTGGTTCTTTCATGATGTTTTTAAGAATATAGGGTAATTATGTTAAAGTTATGACTTTGGAAATTTTGTTCTTTCTTCTTGAAAACCTGGGTGTCTACCTTTTCCTGTCAATGCAGGTAATGGAAGGTGGCCTAATGCTAGCCACAAGAAATGACTGTGACTGCAAGATGGTAGGAATAATGACATTGCAGATGAAGCATGCTTCCATTAAAGACTGAAGTTTAAGTTAAATAGCTCTGACTATATTTACCACTGATGATAATGACCAATTAGTTCCTTTCCATAGGAAGGAGACTGAGAGCATGAAATACAGTATTCAGCACTTCTGTTACATGAATGCATTTCATGTACAATCTTTCCTTCTTCCCATCTAAAAGGCTGCTTTTATGCATAAGTCACACGTATATTCTGCAACATTTTCATACCTGTAGGTAATGGCTATAACCTAGCAGATAGCTCATTGAATATGAGGTAGAGTCAGTGCCTTCATCCTAAAGATAAACAAGATGGATCCTACATCTTTAAGAGTTTGCGAGATCACTTTATTTGCTGATCTGCAGCCAGCTGTGTACTGCTTTTCATCTGTTGCAACATCATGGGTTTGCAAACTCACAACTGATGACTTAGAAACACCCTCTCCAGCAAAACTCTCAGTGACTCCTTTCATATACCTATTGATGACATCACTTAACAAAATTGTCAGTTATTTTGAGATGCATTCCCTGGAAGCAAAATTGAGGTTTGCAAATTACTTACTGTGGTCCTACAGCTCCAAGAGTCTGCTCAGAGACTTTCTCTTACCTCTGCATTTATAAGCAATATGCTGTACACCTGACTAATAATTAACAGCTATTTTTCATGAGGACCAAATCAAGCTGGGTACATTATTGGAACTGATCCTTTCTCCAGGAGATTTCAAGTAATATTACATCTTCTGTCAAGGTAAACAAAAAAATCCATCCTATCTTAATTCAGTTCTCTAAGCTTCATTCTAGCACTTTCCCTGGCACTGAAGCAAACCAGAGCACAGCGTTCATTCCAGGTGCCAGTGTTACTGCTAAAGCCTTGTGTGCAGAACGCTGCATTTCTGACCTGCTGTCACAGGCAGATTTGTTTTGGGTTTGTGTGGTTTCTTTCCTGCCAGTGCTTTGACCCTCATGGTGGTGGCTAGTGTCCCATGGTGGCATTTGCCTGCACCTCTGCCTGTGCTGCCAAGATGTTCTGTGGTGGCTCATGTTCCTGCAGTGGTGGGTGTCACTGGGTGCACATTCAGATTTCACAGGCACCAGCCTCAATCCCGATGCTTCCTCATGCCTGCAGTCCTATCTGTGTCCCTGAGTGCAGTATTTTTAGCTCATGATTTTCACTCGCACATGAATTTTATGAGTTTCTGTGGGCATAATACTTTTCTATAAGATGTGTAGCATTTTGACTAGAAGATTGTGGAGAAGTGCTCACAAAGACTGTTCTGTTTATGCTCTCCACTCCTTGGACAGAACTGGCCTTTTCCTGGCCATGCCACATAATTTGAGTCCAGCAAACCCACAAGCAGTGCCCTTTCTTAAACTATGGGAATAATTAAGAGACTTAAACACAACAAAAAATTAGGTTGTATGTAAATATCTAAAAGTAGCTTTAATTGCAGCCTTGTGCAGTTGATGATTTCCTTCTAGTGGTTTTCAAGGGAAGTCTGCTTCTGGTCTTTGTGGTTGAGAGCAGGCACACCATAAGTAGAAGTGGGAGGGCTGTGGGTTGATCAGAGCTAGGAAAGGCAACGCAGCATCAGAGGAAGGGGCTGTCTCCTTGTTTTCATGATAAACGCATTGACACCTCAACATCTTAGTCTGCAGATTGCTTTTGTAGAACTTGAAGACACCTTTTCATGCAAATGGTTCTTAGAATTTCAAAGAAAAGGAGGAGGACATGTAAAAGATCATCTCATGATACTAATTTTTTTCAAAGTTTTGGTCATCTTAAATGGTTTTTCTGGCTTTTGCTAAAGGAGGAATATTTTTTGCAAACACTGTAACCAAAGCTTTTTTTTTTTTTAAAGAGAAGCCAAATGTCATTCTGTATATTCTAGTCCTGAACTGCTGATGCTTTAACAGTAAAGAAGTCACATAGTTTGGCCTCTGAGATTCCAATTAAACCATCCTTAGGAATATTAAACAAGAGAACTCTGAGATGAACAGTATTGCAGGATGTCATGTGAAATACAGCCCCTAAAAGAGAATGTCTTTTGTGTTGTCATTTCTGTGAGAAATAAAAAATAGTTGTGCTTTTACACTAACCTGTAAGACTCATTTACACCTATGTATGCTGTAATGTCAAGTGTTAGAATGAAGTCAGTGGTAAATTAAGGGATCAAAAAAAAAGGTGCTCACTTTGTGAAAAATAGTCATTCCTTTCATGATAGTCATTCTTTTCATGATGTCTATGCTGTTGAGGATGCTTATTTTGTAATTTTCCAGAATTAGATCTGAACCCATCCAGAGTGGGCTCTAAGTGAGAAGAAATATCTAGTTTTAATTTGGGAGGAACAAAGATTTGTTGGTATGCAGGTTAGCACTTGGAAGAAGCAGCTTTATTTAGGAGTCTTGTCATCAATAAAAACTGTAGAAATATTTTAATGTGCCACTCACTTAATTGTTCATTTTTTCCCCCATTATTGTGAATTTAAGCAAAGTAATACTGCAGATAATTTATTGGATTGTCCTAATGTCCCTATAGAGTGCTATAGGGAACAAAAAGATTGATGGCAACACAAGAAGATGTCAAGATGATGTGCAGGCCAACATGTAGCTTTCTGTATTCTTTAGGTTCATAATGTGGACTTCAGCTTTGTTTTTGTGTGGGGGTTTGGGCTTGTTTTTATAGTTATGGTTGAATGTCCCCAAAAACACTTAGTGAGTTAGGTTGTGGTTTATGCATTTATTTGTCAATCTCTTGACAATGTGTATTAGTTTTTGTGGGGGCTTTTCTACATATGTCATGATTTATTGTTTTATGTTGTCTTCACTTTTTAAAATAACTGTTATTATTTCCTGTTCTGGAGGGCTGAAATATTTTTTCCACTTTTTTCCCCCTATTATATGGACATTAAGTGGACTACCTTAGTTTCAGGTCAGATAGGATTTAATCAGGATAGTGAAATGACTACAAGCATTCATCCCCTGTGGATGAAATCTTAGGCAGCATTTCTGTCTCCATGGAAAGACAATTACTGAGATCCTTGTAGAAGGGCTTTAAAGCTGGGCATAATCTGGTGGTGAATGAAATGCAGAACCATCCAAATCAGTGACATTTAACCCAACCACCCATCAGTCCTGGTGGCAAGATAAATTAGTACTAAACTGTTTCCAGCCCATTTTCCTGGTTAGTGCTCAAAAATACAAGAAACAGTTTTGGCACATCCTATGTGATTTTTGAACACTTGTGCAAACACACTTTATTCTGTAATCAGATTTTATGATGTAGGTAAACTTTGAAAGCTTCTACATTTCATTTTATGTTCCTCTTAAAAACAGTTGTTCTTTCTGGAGAGAGGGGAAGGCACTCACCTTTCCCTTTGCCTTTCATCCTATGTCCTCCTATTTGTGCAAAGGAATTGCATTGCTCACTTGTGACACTTCAGTAGTGCATACTACAATCACTCTAACCAAAAGCATATTCTTCTGAAATAAAACCTACGTATATTTTCTTGTCAACAGATACAGTCTATAACTTCCATAAAGAGAACTGAATGATAAAATATGTGAAGCATTTAGGTATTTGTGAAATCTACCCTTAAAAAGAGCAAAAGCTAGCAATCTCTTGTGCCAACCTCTTTCATTTCTTCCAAAGCTATTTCTCATTTACTGTAATGTTTAATAATTCCATTTCACAGTGTGCTTCAGATTCCTAACAACAGGAAAAAAAAAATTACTTATGAAAAAAACAACTTGCTAATCCAAGACCAGGCATCTGTTAGTGTGCAGTTCTAAATGAAGCCTTACCATTTCTTAACTAATGAGGATCTTTTCCATGTGGAATAAATTCTTAGTACTTAGCAGCATTAGTAATGCTTAAAAAAAAAAAAAAAAAAGGTTCAGTTGCCAACTGCCTTTGACTGTCTCGGTAAGACATTGAAACAGACCTTCTGCTCTAAATTAATAAGGCCAATAACAGCCACACAAAGCCCAGAATGACCGATCATTCTTCTGGTGTCCTCGCTATCTTCACTGAGGTCAGATAAATCACTTTCAAGCTGTTAAATCAATGACCATAAATTAGGGCTCTGTTTTTACAGTGCCTTGTGGGAAATTCTCATGGTTAAATTAATCTAACAGCTGCAGCAAAGAGCACCTCCCACAAGATCATGTCAAAAGTTCCCCCCTCCTAATTTTTTTTTTTTTTTTAAGGGGAAAAAGGACTGAATTATTTGTTTTTACCTAGCTCACAAAATGGAATCCCTCTGTCTATCCCTGCTAATTCGTGTTTCAATTGTACCCAGCTGTTTAAATTGCACTGTGCAGAGATTGCCTTGATCCCCAGGTGCTGGTACTCCATCTGTGCTGCTCTGAGAGACTATTTACAGCAGAGGTTAGGCCAGCGATTGCTGGGATGGAAAACTCATTTCTCAGGCTGGCTTTTATTTACACTCTTATTAAAGATCCTTTCAGTCATGTTGGAATGGCAGCTAGTGGCTGCAGTGAGCATTTGGCATTGAGCCAAGCAGCAAAATTACCATGTCGATGAAAGATAGCCTGCTTCCATTTTAACCTTTCACTGTTCTCCCTCTTCCATCTATATTTGCATGAAGAAGGATGATTATTGAAAGAGATAGGGGGACAAAGGGATGAGAATCCTTGTCAGCTGAGCTTTTCAAGGGATTAAACCAATGGTTTGTGACCAATTTGGAAAAATCTTTACTGCCTTATTAATTTCCTACTCCTTTCCCTTAATTGCTATTACAGTTTATTTTCACATGAAGCAACAGAGCTGTTCATGCTCTGCTCACATCCTTCCCCCACTGCCTTGTGAACACGACCCTGGGATATGTCTGTAATGTTGAGGTTTCTACTTTATCCCCAGTGCGGGTCACACAGAGCCACAGCAACACCCTCAAAGCATTTTTTTTTTTTTTCCTGCAAATATGCCTCTTAGAAATGATTCACCTTCCTGGGAGCAAGTGGCTTGTTGCATGTGGCATGTTACTGGGGGAGGGCAAGGGAGAATTTGAACAGTTGCTTGGGGAAGCTGGCATGCAATCATTATGTTATGGCCCTACATGTATTTAAAAAATAAAAATAACTATTTCTTCAGCAACCTCTGCACATTTGGTTTTAGGAGCAACACAAATATTGGTGAAAAGCAACAAAATCCATCTCAGCTGTTGTGTGACAGCAGTGATATAGCTGAATACCAACTATAGTCCAGCACAACAAGGAGGAGACCTTGAAACCTCAAGCCTCACTATCAGGCTCCATTTGCAAGGCAGACCATGACCTGAAGTGCAGCAGCACTGCAGGTTCTTGACTGCTGGCAAAGCCAAGCTTTTTTCTTTGCCTGCTCCCAGGGCAGAAGGAGAGATGAGTCTTGTCTATTTTCCATTTTCCTGAGTGGAGGAGCAGTGAGTGTTCTGAAAGGTTTACTGGAGTTGGTGCTCTTTCTCCTGAGACTTGTTTTGGGTAGTGTGCAAACACTGCTTTTATGAAAAAACCCAAAGTTAAAAAAAAAAAAGAGGATGTATCCTGAAGGACTTAACCCTCTTCTGAAGTGGTTGTATCCTACTGTTGTTTAGCCACTGCATAACCTTGGTCCACAAGAATTGTCTCCACTGATCACCAGGAGGCTCAGATGACTGCTGCTGGCTAGGGGCAGGCAGCTTCATGGGACAAAGCCATCTGATGGTGCATTCCCAGGACTTGGGGATATAGGAAGCTTTTCACCATGGAGGTAGTGGTCAACAACTCCAAATGATGAACAAAACTGCCTTATTCCTAGTTCAATTTTTAGAACTCAGTTTTGTTGCAGTTGAGAATGAGGCACCTGGAAAAAGGGGTGACTTGCTATTTCTTCCCCACTAACCCTCCTAAAAGGTGAAGGGTTTGTTAACAAAAGAACAAACATATACTTTACCTGTATTCTGGGTAGCTGACTGCTAAAACAGGTGTGTTTACAGACCATTGCTTGCTTTCAGCTCCTGGAATAGGCACAAACAGATCACATTTTCCAGCATCTTTGTTGCTGTTTGAAGTTCCTTGCCAATTATTTTTCCTATGTACATTCACATATAAATATATATTGTTATAAATGCAATATTCTACAAGTGCTTGTTTATCAGAACTCTGTGCTATATAGCTGACTTCAGGTTAGTTGAATATTTTCTTCCTCATTTCCTAATTGACTGAGTACCTAAGTCCCACACTACCTGCTTACCTAGTGAAGCCAGCAGCAGAGAAATCTTGCAGGAGCAGTAGCAGAGAAGTACTATAAGGATATTTTACATAACCATAAATATTTTTTCTTTTCCTTTCCTTCCTTTTTTTTTTTTTTTTTTTTTTTCCTTTGGCACTAAACAGACCTTTGCTGAAACACCATTCTTAGAAAAATGTAACCACAGCATAATTTACTGTCTGAGCATTATGTTTAATATTTTTCCCATTCATAAAATATTTGTATGTCTGGACATGAGACTAAGTTTGAAGGGTGTGTTTTGATTTTTGTCTGCCTCATTTGAACTGCTTATATGCTGGTGCTCAAGCAGAGGAGGGGTAAGAATGATGTTCCAGCTCATCTAAAATATTCTAAGCTCCCAGATAAAAAAATTCAATTGCATGAATGCTGGTGGAAAACAAGCATTAAGAGGGGGTGCAAAGACCAGCAAAGTAAATTTATTACTTTTAATTGGGAGCAAAGTGAATGCAATCCTCAGAAAATGCAGCATAAGAAGTTTGTACTAGGAGCTTGTTTCTGGAGTACCTTTATCTTGGCTAGATGAGATGCAGTTGACATTTGGCTGACAAAGCTCTAGGGAAAGCTGGTGGATGGGAAGAAATAAGACATTTAGTGCAATTAGCTGTGGTATCAACCCAGGAACCAAAGTAAACAGGCACTTCTGGAGATGAGAGGATCTTTGAGAATCAAGGTCTGAACTGCTTGAAGATGGAGCAATTCCCCCACTCCTTGTACATTCTTTAGCAGTTCCTTATTTGAGGATAATTGGTTTGGCTGCTTCTAGAGACTGGAGAACTGCATCTGGATTTGGCTGCTTCTTGTCTCCCCTTCCCCATCCAGGTACATGCTGTGATACTGCCCTGTACCCTGAAACAGCTGCCTCAGCCCACATCTGCTGAGGTGCTCAGACAGCAAAGGATTAAAAATGAAACTCGCACACATTTAAGGGCTCTGGATGGGCAGAGTCAGCCTAAATCTTTGAAGAGACTGAAATGACTGCAGGTGTGTCAGTTGCTTTTACAACCCTGAGCTTTACTGAATCATAGACTGGGCAGAGAAATGCTCCCTGTTTAGGAACAATTTGTGCTGCTTCATGAGGTGACTGCCTAGTCATTTGTCTTCAGCAGTTTAATCTCATGGGAAAACCAGTATCTTTTCTTGTAATTTTACTTATGGTTTCTTTGCATAGTCCCCAAAAAGTTGTAGCAATAATTACAGCAATAAGTAATCACTGTTGTATCAGAAGGTAAATGCTGAATCTGAGCTTGTGTGATAACCTTTGCATCTTCCAGTCATCTCCTCAGTTCCCTGGAGAATAAGTGGGTCAAGGAACAGGGGAAACCACAGCTCAAAAAGTAGATCCCACTAAAATCAACTTTAAACCATTAGTTTCCCCTTTCAACTTGGAGAATTAACATATTACATACATATTAAGTTCATGTTTTGAGGTAATGTTAGGTTACTGAAGAAGTAATTTCCCTTTCTATGGGGCTTCCCTTTGGCTACCAGTGATTGCAGCTCTGCTTGTGATGCTGTGTCAGTATCTATAGGAAGTGAGCAGTGGGAGGGAAGTGGATGGCCAAGGACTCAGTGGCATGTCTGAAACAGCAGCTATCTACTCCAAAATGTTTTGAATCAAAGAGGAACACATTAAGGAGAAGGAAGAAAGGAAGGAACAATAGCACCCTTAGCATATATAAAGCAGATAGATGCTCTGTAGGAGTACAGCCTGTTGGGAAAGGCCTTGATCTACCACAGACAAGAAAAAGCCCAACCAACAGACTGGTAAATTCAGGGATGACTGTGCAGTTTGGGGATGATGCCAAACCATTACAGCTGGTTGTAGTGCCTCTTTCCAGAAGAACACCATAAGGGATTGCCTTTTATTGCTTAAGGGAATAAATGCTTAAGGGACATCTTGACTCGTTAGAGCCTGAGAAGCTATGCACAAAAAAAAAAAAAAAGGAATGTAACTGTACTCTTAGGTGGCCTCAGATTCATGAAGTTTCAGGTTTCTCCTGTCTATGCATCTAAATAATCAGTCAAATTAGCTGCAGTAAAGATCTAATTTTTCTACTGCAGCTTCCTCCCTTTCCCTGTAATATTTTGTCAGAGTGCTGTAGATGATTTTTGCAGCTTCAAATTTATGATTAATTCTTAAATGAAGAGTCTCAAAATCACTTGTTCTTTATATACCTGTAGACACATTTTGTCAATGTTGATCATGCTCCTTTTTACTAACCTTATCCTCAAAGCATGCCCCTAAAAAAAGCTATGTCCCTAAAAAGTTATGGCATCCTTTGTTTTACAAACTGGAGGATTTTTTAAAAAAAGACTTTGTCCCACCTCCTAACAAGGACAGGATGTGCAGTAATGTTGGTTTATATAAGAAGTCTTCCTGGTAAGCATAAGAGAAACTCTGGAATAAATAAAAGCTGCAGTGTAATAGCATAAAGTAGTAAACCTTTTGTGAAGGTACATTGCTCTATGAGGATACATTAAGAGGATGAAACTTCAGGCCTTGGTTTTACAGAAACTGTACAAAATATAATAAATTACTGAGATTGTTCCCTTATGTTGTGTTAGTTAACTGAGCAGATTCAGTAGAATACCATGAATACATTATTTGGCTAAGCACTGATTTATTGCCTATGGGAATTAGAGAAACTGATGTCCAAATTGAAGAGTTGTATCTATCACCTAAAAAAATGAAACTAACACCCTCTGCTTGACCCACAAGCTTACAGAATTTAGGGCATAAAAGATATGAAAGCAATAGGATGAGGAGGTGGTGCACTTGACATGCACCAGTTCCCTATCACTGTATGCTACCAACAATTACATATTCAGCTGACACCAGTGAGGGAGGCAAAGCTGTGCTGAAGTTTTATTTGCACTGCAATTTTAAATGTGATACAGTGGTTGGATTGCACTAATGAACTTAAGGACTTAACAGGAGAGTGAGAAGAACGACAGTGAAAGTAACAAATAAATAGCTTCTCTTTGCACTCTCTCTGTTAGTGAACACAGTGGGCATACGCAGCATTTTAGAGATGAGGATAGCAGTAGAACAAATGTTTTCAGTACTCCTCTATGTGTGAGGTGAAGTAGGAATTGGGAGAACCTCTTGTGCTACAATGCAATATTTCAAAGATCTGAACAGTAGATACATGCCCAGCTCTCATTTTCTTGCTGGCAACCCAGATGGTCATTGTCCACGGCTCTGGCTGGTACAATGCAGAGAGATTGGTGTTAGTTCCCGAATCTTTGATACCTTCAAAAACATCTTTGGTTACTAAGCACGACAGCTTGCTTCAGTAGAACCTATGAATCTACCCTTGGTTTTACTTTAACATAAACTTAGAGCAGAATTTGAGACACTGATTCCTAAGGAACTAAGGATGAAGGGAAACATTCCAATTATGGTGCAATCTCAAAAATTACACCCAATGTCTCGTGCCACAGAGAGCTGATAACTGATCACTTCGTATAGCTTTTCATTGAGTCTGAACATGGCAGCTGGCAGGCTGAGCAATGAATCATAATCTGATGGCAGCACACAGTTCTTGCAGTTATCCTACAGCTGAACTCTTCCAGGTAAACCCATATGTTAATGCACCTCATAGGGATTTACTTAATTCAATCAAGAGTGAGCCTTTTTGTCCAGGAATCATCCACTCACTTGTAATGCAGAGATATCTGTATTGCACAATTAGTAATACACACACAGAGACTTGGGTGTACTCTTCAGGAGAAAGGCAGAGTAACAATGGCTATAGATATAGATGGATATATAATATAATTTAAAATTTTATTTTAAAACTTTGCACATACACTTCTTCAGCATTCTCCTCTTTTGTTCATTGCACTGAAAAGTTTCAAAAAACACAAAATATATCCCTTTACTAAACATTTTTTGTTCTTAGGTTACAAAAAGATTAACATTTCACAGTCACAAAGCAGAAGAACATTGGTCCAAAACATCTTCCTCCAGCAGGTCTGCAATTCTTCAGGACATATAAATCCTAGAGACAGTTGTACAAATCTTAAAACAATATGACATCCAATGAAGGAAAAAAAAAAAAGTTGGTTTTTTTATTAACAGCCACAACAAAAAAAAAGCAAAATAAAGACACCTATAAAAGAAAACCACCAGGAATGGTTTAAAAAAAAAAAAAAAAAAAGAGAAAAATGAATGAGTGGAGGTGGACAAGGGCATCCTCCTTCAAGTACATCACAGGCAGATATACAGCAGCACAGTTACAGCATCATTGGTCATTTTCTCTATGATAGCCACATCACTGTATCTTCATCTAGGACACAGGGAGAAAAACTATTTACACATGAAAAATGTCAGAGGGGAAACAACAATTCCACACAGTTTGCAACTCATGTTTGATATAAGAATGTTGAAAGTATTTGCACATAAAATGGAAAAGAGAAGCAAAACACTGGGGGGGAGGGGAGGCAAGGCAAGGGGGCACAGCAGAGTTGGTCAGAGTGTGTAGTGTTCTTCAAAAAGATAGCAAAAGTTTAAAGCCAAAATCTGCCCAAATGTGAAGTGCAGTTCTTCAAATACATCCTGTAGGCAGAGTTGACTGTACCTCACAGGGCCCTTGCCATATTTTAACATGGAAGTAACTTTAACACGGAAATTCACTTCTAACTCCAGACTCTGATGACTTTTTCCTTTAGTTGGTTAGCCCTGTTGCTTTTCAGAATTTATTAAAAAAAAGGAAAAGAAAAAAAAAAGAAAAAAAATCTCTCCAGCATGAAGCCACTCACCATCAGCCCTCTCAGGCAATACACTTTTGTTGTGTTCATGAAGTTATCATTACTTTAATGTACCAAAGGAGGACTGTGCACCTCACTTGAGGTGTAAATGAAATTTCTAACCACCCACTTCAACAAGTTAAACAAAGAAGATTTTAGGCTGCAGTGCAAGAGAAAAGTGTCCAAAATGGCTGTACTACCTTCTGCAACAGTATTCACAGGAGGCCAGTAGAAGCTTCTTGGTTTTGAGTTTCTAGAAGCTGGACTAGGCACCAGAAGACAGTGTTACAATGCACTGTCAGCTAACCTGAATTATATGACATGCTACCTCCTTTCCTTACCATTCTCCAAGGAAGGACAAGAACCTGCTTGACTTTCTTAGCAGTGCCTCTGTACAGGCAAAGACACAGCACTGTGCAATACCAATATGAATACAAGTACAACTTAGGAGTGGGGGTCCTTGCTGCTAAGGCTTAAAGAATTTTGGATACTTAGGGAACTTGACTGGCAAAAAAAAAATGGAACTGCCAGCAACAGCAGTCTAAAATTTAGACTTGGTGTCTAACTTGCTCCAGTTTGAGAGGTGAGCTGTCTGCTCCTAACTTGGGAGTTTCACTGAGCCTTAGAGCAGCTGCAGGTCTGCACATGGTAATATCCATTCTGGGCCTGCCTGAAAAACGGTACTTGGGCACCATGATCCTCCCTGCCATCAGTGGTTTCTAATGCTGCAACTTCCAAACTAACCTATAAAGGGAATTGGAAATGCTTTTCATTATCCTAGCTTCTCAGATGATGCCTCCCCAATAAATGACTCTTCCTCCTATTTATATGAGGCTTTGGTATGTGTGTGTATTTATACAATGCCTTGAAGCAGAGCACAGACCACAGCAGGCACACAAGAAGCTCCTACTGAAAGCAGATAGAAGTGAAAGCCCAAAGTACTAATGTGGCGTATTAAGAGATGCATCGGAGACACTCTAGGGAGGAAAGCACATAAATGTGTAACAGACACTGCAAGGCAAAACAAAAAGCATCACAGCATAGTTTTAGTCACATACATCTGAGCAGGAAACTTTATTATTCTTTAAAATTCTCAGAATTTATTGCTGCTAATTGATATTAATTATTGCACCTATACTTTTGCCCTTTCCAGGAGAGCAGCTAAGAGCTAACACAACTCACCCTGGGCCCAGTCACTGCAGAGAAGCAGGCTGACTCTCAGCAATACCTCAGGTGAACAACAAACATAGTGGAGGCCGATTCACAAAGCCATAACAGTAACCACAAGATTTTCCTCTGAGAAGTCACCAGCCAGTTTGCTCCCACCAAGTCATGCTCTCTTCTAGGCCCTCTCTCCAGGGTTATGTTTAAAAACACCCCTGAATGAGAAGGTGCATTTTCCATTGCCTTGAAGTTTCACTTTTAAATTTGGGCAAATGCTACACTGGAAATTTATTTCCACCATATTGTACTCAGTGGTTTTATAATGACTGGTTTGTGTCTTGGCACCATGTTACCATATGATGAAGACTAACAATGCATGAGCAGTGAAATATTTGATTCAGGCTTGTAGTTGGTACCAGCAAGTACCAGCTTCTTTGCTGCTCAGACAACTCTGCTGGAATTGCCAGCATTAGTTTATTTGTAAAAGAGGATCTGAATTGCCAGAGGACTACACACCTGCATTTGCAAAGAGACAACAAGAGTTACACAAAGCATGAAAAGCATGTTTACAAGTTTATTAGGCCAAAAAGTGCAAGAGAAGATATCTTGCTTGAACTTTAAAACATATGTGGGGCCATGTGAAAAATGTTCTAGACTCCAACCCTCTCTTTTCACCCAGCTGCACAAAGAAGAAGAGGTAAAAGTGGAAAAAAAAAAAAGGAAAGAATAGATAAAGCATGACAACACAATCGGATATGCTGTTGACTTATGCTGAAGCTCTAGATTATAAAGCATCTGTGTTCTGCACAGCTTTATTACATGCAGGCAGTGGGGAATGCACAGAGGAGTTTTCAGGCTAACATAACGCAGTTCACTGCATGTTTGAGCTGTTACATGCTCTGCATTGACTGCTCTCAACCTGAAACTCCTACTGGGTCTAGAGATTGAGAGCAAGGGTAGTTTAAATCCACTGAGACTGTTGCACATGTACTTCTGGATGCAATCAAATGGAGCATCTGAGCAGCTATACCACGTACACACTGCACCGTGTTTACATAGCACATTATAAATTACAGACCTGGCAAGCCTGAGGCCATGCCTGTTCAGGAGAAAGCCTGCAAAGGGCACAGCATCCTCCTCCTCCTCTGCAAAGGACGCAACATTTGTGACTTGGTGCCCTCAATTATGTCAGTTCTTCGTCTTTTGGCTGTCCAAGAAGTACAAACCAGATGAGCAACTCCAAAAGAACATGGCTGGACTTGGCTCCCTGGCCAATATACCTGTTTATAAGCTAGAACCTTCTGATTTTTGTCTTTTTCTTCAACTCCTGCCAATGAAGTAGAAGAGTTGCCTTCTTGAAGAACAGGCAGCCAGGTTAAGCTGCAGATTTGCTCATTTGTTTCCTTCTTGGACTACTGGTTTCATTCTGATAATGTTTTACTCAGATTTTTCTTTATCGCTGCTAGGAAAGAAGCTGCTGAAGCTAGCCGAGAGCTTGTATCTATCACAGTGATCTTTTGATCATTGACTACAGTCCTCTATACCAAGAGGACAGAAAGTTATATGCTGTCACTTTCTGATCACCAAGTCAAGCAGGCAAAGGTATATTGAGTAAGTGAGGCAGGAAGATGCGAAATGATTTTTAAATCGATCACTATCTGTATCCAAACTGATAATGAGAACAATACTACCACTTGAAGTAGGAATGCAACTAAGAAAACCACTCAGGAACCCAAATAAATTTACTGAATCGCGATAGATGCAAAAGCTGTATGGTCAGGGATCCTTTCAATAGGATAAAGTAAGCAGAACCATTCAATGAATGAAAATCTCTGATCCCAAAGAAACCATGGCCTCCAGGTAAACATCACGTGAAGCTGAGTTTGCACACTCTATAGTCATGGTATAAACACAACAGGAAATCTTGACAAATAACTCCTCACACCAGATAAATCTTGCCATACAGGATTATGAGCTGTTTCTCTTGGACAATTTTGCAGGTGGCTGTTTTAGCTGCAGTAAACAGTCAGTGTCACACTGAAAACATTCTCAGTTTTCCTACTAAAATACAGGAGTATAGACTACTGAAGAAGAGACAGGAGAGGAAAATGGGTGTTCAAAGGATTATACAAGTTTGGAGTTGTCCATAGGTAAGTCATGAATGCAACTTTTTTGAAGAAGAGAACTCTCGAGTCTCATATATGTATATATAGTTATTTTTAAAATGAGATGTGACCCAAGTCACCATCTGACTATTTGGGGGTAGATTTCAAGAGCCTTCTTGGCTTCTGATACTCCTACTTTCACAACTGAAATGGCTCTTCCAAGCTACAAAGTAAACTGAGAAAAAATATTAATTCCCCACATGGAGGGATGACAGTATCCATAATATGCTAGCAGCATTTAAATCCCATTCCCGTTAAGCACCAAAACCATTTCTATAGGGAAATTATAATCTTAAGGGTTATCTTTAATCATATACAGTATATGTGCAGAGCCCTACCTTTCGGGCAGAAAAATACCCCTCCAGCATTAGTTTTGAGTAGATTACATCAATTGGAAGTGTCCTGGTCAGATCACCAAAAGCATATTGTCTCTTACAGGCCCTTCCCAAGATGATCCCCATCCTATAACCACCGTTGATGCCACTTTCACGACTGTTTGTTCCCGTGTATTAAAGGGATGACATAGACAGAGATGTCGTCTCCAGAGCCCAGCCTGTCGTTGGATATTCTCCAGCCTCGGTCCTTCAGCACTCCCCTGGCTCGCATCACCAGGTCCTGTGCCGCCAGCGTGTACCTGTGGAAAAGGCAGAATACAGCCAGGGAGTGCTCGTCTCCGTGAGGAAAGTGGGTTTTCACAGCCTGACAAATCTACCGTTGTGAGCTATGAGGACAAGCTGCCCAGTGTTTTAGAAGCAGGCAGAAGAAACGCAAACTGCAGCACACCCACAAAACAACCCATTCCAGATCAGTGACAGCTCCTCCATCAGAATTTAAAGGTATTTGACAGGCATCAATCTATCAAAATGTCACTGGTCATTTTGGGTGTCTGGCTTTACCAGTTTTCAGAAAAATATTAACACACTTGTCTTAATAAACTGGCTTTCTAGCAGCAGTCTGAAAAACTGAGGACACCAAATAAGTAACACTACTTGCTGTTGAAAACTACACTCTTGTTCACTGATACACCTGAAGGTAAATACACATAGCTTAACTACTTCAGACAAACTAAACCAAAGTAATTTGAAAACAAGTAATATAGCACTAAAGATAAAATCCAAATTACACTTTAAACCAAGCAGACTAACTTGTCTGTTTTCCTTGACTGTAGGAATGATTTTTAAATCTCTTTTATTCAGAAACTGGAAAAGGAAACTTACAGTTAATACAGCCAGATTAGCAGAGTCCCACAGTTCTTTCACATTTATGAGTTCAATGAAAACTGCATGAATGTGAGTTGTCAAGTGCTTAATTTAGTGAAATACCAAGCTTCATGTTGCTTCAAAACTCCCAACCTGTGCTGGGCTGAGTGGTATTGGATTTATGGGAGTTATTTTCTGTCCTTAACAGAAGATACCTGGGGGCAGAAGGGTGTCTAATAGGTGGTGCATAACCGAGCTCTGTTATGTGTCCGACATTCTCCCTTATCACTTTACTTGTTACTACATCAATACATCTGTGTACTCAGATGTTTCCTCTGAAACAAATCTCACAAAGATTGAACAGCTACACTTGCGTGTTCTTCATCAGTCCAACACCTGGCTGAGATGTTTTGAATTTGGTTGGGTGGAGGCAAGTATTTCTATGATTTGATAATTAAAAATGAATGAAACAGTTAAAAGACTGACACAAAAAAACCCTATGTCTGTAGTTTCCAGAAATCAGGAAGGACAAGAAGGGTTTGCATGTCAGGACCCCCGTTTCTAGGGAGGATCTGCCCAGATCCCATCTGAGAAACAGCAACAAAGAGTATCTGCATAGATCAGAGGCAGGGGGAGAAGTTTACCGAGTATCCAGGATTGCTCTAACCCCAGAAATTTCACCAGAGAATGCATTCTTAAAGGGTAATTTCTATCAGCAAAGACTTTATTCATTATGTGTGGAGAAAAGAAGGAAAAAAACCAAACCCAATTATGTTTTGTTTCTACAGTTTTGGTGCCTTACACTCACATGACTCTTTTGAACCAGGAACAGATTTGTTTGCTCCACTAGAAAGATTTCTTCATTGTGAATGGTCCAACATTTGACTACCCAAAAGGCTCGATGATAAACTCAAAAAATGTTGTAAAGAAGCAATGCACCCCCTACTCCTGATGGTAGTGAGTGATAAAATTTCTAGCCCTCACCAGTTTTGATGATTTACTTCTAGCAATAAGAGAAAGATCCCAAGGCATGAACTCGTAACACACGCACTTGCACACACATGTGCATGCTGTCTGCATGTTCTAGATCTGTACCAGTGCCCTCAAGCTGTAACAGCAGGATGTAACAAGATGCACTGCCTGTACTATCCTATGGCAACAAGAAATTGTATTTTCTAAGGGGAAAAGACACAAACGTACATACTTGTGCTCCCTGTTCCCAAAATCCCCAAATCGGACGAGGGCTAAGGAACAAAAGGATTAAATGTGGCAAATGAGACACTGGGATATTTGTTCACAGCATGTCTCACGCTGAGTGAATTTTGTCTAGAGCATCTTTTCCAAGGATTCCTCAGCTATTGTCAGAATTTAGAAGAAGAAAACACACATCATTCTGGAAGAAAACTCTGCCTACCTCCTTTTTAGATATGGCTCCCCATATCTAAGGATATGACTATTGCTCTTGCTTGTGTAAAGCTTTTGCTGCTTAATGTTTGGAGAGGGCAAGATAAAATGAAAAGGAATTTTAATAAATCAGAAATTCTCCCATAGACAGACTGTGACATAAACAAGAAACCCAGCGCATCTAAGCAAAGAAAACGGAACAGGTGAAGGCAGCAGCAAGGTAACTTTTTTTCCCTCACGTGGAGCTGAATTGAAGTGATGCTGTTCAACTTGGCACTAGAGGAGATAGGGTGAGTCTCTTGTACCTGTAGTTGAATAGCAGCAGCAGTCCATTACCGAATGCTTTATTCTTACAGTGCTGTGAACTTGGGATTCAGCTGTTGGAGACAGCATTAGACAACTGCTGAAGTAGTTTTAAAGTATCCACTTCCTCCTAATGAACAGCCTCACTGGAATACAACTTCTGTGTTTTAAGAAGAAATATGCATGCTTTCTTTTCCTTCTGTTGAAACTTTCAGTATTGGTCAGTGAAAGTACTGCAGAAGAAATGGTGACAGTGGGGGAAACATACTGCTGTCTGAGTAGCTTCCTATCTTTTCACACCCAGGAGGGGTGGAACAACTCCCCAGAATCCTCATAAATCTCTAGCTAGCATGAGAGAGAGGGTGAAAGGAAACAAGAAAGGATAGGAGAATGAGAAAAATAAAATTCTCAAGGTCAATGGGTAAAAACTGTGTAAGTGCACATGAAGGAAATGGGCAAAAGTCATGCTCCTCTATCTTTATACCTCTTCAGAGCGAAGATGTATGGAAAGCAGCAGCGTGTTGCTACCACCTGTTCTTCACTCAAGGTCCCCTTCATGCTTTTGCCTGGCACAATACCCATAAGAAATGAGTGGGCTAAGAAAACCAGCTTCACTCCAACTTCTTCACTCCATTGCAGCCCTCATGGCAGAACTGTTCCCTAATCGAGTCTGTGTCCATCAGTGGCCCCACTAGTCCCCTGAGGCTATGTCTGCTGCACATCTGGGTGAAGACAGACCCGAGGACTTTGCTCTCCCTGCACTTGGAGATGCCCACGCACATGCTACATTTGACAGGATTCAAATATGTTTTTCTGTGGGTAACAAACACTCACAGTTCTGACAGTAAATATCATCAGGAGAGAGTCCCAAGAGCATTGCTGAGGGCTGTAAGCTCTTATCCATCAGGCTATGAAATGACTTCTAATTCAAATGGGAGGGATATTGTTCCCACAAAGAGCTAATTACATAACAGTTAAGTACTCTGTAGCTCTAAAGTCTTTCTCTCTCTATCTCTCTGTTTTTATATATATAACTTTTTTTTTTTTTTTTTTTTAAATATGCTACTGTCAGGGAGTAAGTAGGCTACTGGGTCAGGTGGATCCAGGGTCTGCTCCACTGGTAGGTTCTTCAGATGACCACAACATTAGCAAACTCAGGGGACAAGTCTCTTACATTATCACAAGTTTTCTACAACCCTAGAGATTTTACATTTCCAGATCATCACCTCAACACAGACTACGTCAGAACACCCATCACAGAAACTAACATTTTCTGGGGTAACATTTCCTTTAAACACAACACTAATAATGTGGCAAACAAGATTTTCCTGTCAGTGAGTAGTGAGAGGAATGAACACAGCTCCACAATCTGAGCTGTTATGCTATTGTAGATTCATTAGTTATACCTCATTTGGACCACTGTGAAGTAATTACATAAAACCTCTCAGACAGTACTTTAAACCCTTTAAATATTCTTTACAACCAAGCAGCGAGAGCAATTCCACAAAGGTAATTTTCATAAATATCATTGTAAACTATATGAGGGACTGCTCTAATTACCTTTTGCAAGCTGGCATGAGAAATGTCTCGCCACCACTATTTGTAAGACTCCAAATGACCTGGCACAAAGTTACTTAAAAGAACAAATCAATTTTCAGTTCAGATGTCCATTCATAGACCAGTAGGTCAAACACCAATAAATGTGTTTGTTCTAACTCATGATACCACAGGCCTAATTCTGGAGTGTGTTATACTTCCACGGGCACAAGCAGGGACTAATCTCCCAAAATTACTGGGGCTAAACCAATACTTCAATTGCAGCTTCATGCTAATCGTCCATTCTCCTGATTGAGTGCTTGCAGCAAAACCTCTTTTTGCATTCAGAGTTGTCAGGGCAAGAAAATAATGCTCGCAAGTTACTCTGGAGCTGCTCTCACTTTAAAGCCCAAGCAGTTGTTAGGGTGTCCATACCCAGTTATCTTCCTTGTTTGCTGATGGAGAACAGGACTGACCCTGTGAAGATGACTGCTTAGAAATATGAGAAACAACAAGCATTTTCAGATGGATTTCCCGATGACCTCAAGAGTTACCACATCTAAAGAACTGTCTCACATTGTCCTGTGTGTTTTCACTTGGCTGCTGAGATATCCCAGAGCTTATTTCTAAAGCTCTGCTTTCTGCAGGCCACTGGGGATGGGTAAAAGCTCTTTTCCCCACTTTCAGACCAGGGCAAGGGCAGAAGATGGTGACAGCCAGGCCTGAATTCAGGAACAACACACACTTTCCTTCCTAACAGTCCCTAAGGAAGGATAAAGCTCTTTCCACTTTCAGTCCTCCCTTTTACAAGTGAGAGACTGATCTCTAGCATAATGTTTCAATTCATGGCAGTATTGAACTTGGCAGTAGACAGACTGATGGACTCATTCAAGGCAGACACAGCTCTAGCTATTTGTTTGGGAACTTGTTTGCTTGATGAGATGTTTTAAAGCTGGAAACTCATCAAGCAAGAGGTGATAAAGACAGGAAAATGAAGAGGAGGAGGCTAGAATTGTGAAATGAAACAGAATCCAAGTAAATAAACAGAGTCAGACTTTCTACCTATTTCCACCTGTTTTGTCACCACACCTGTTCTGCAGCTGGCAGCACTGATCAGGTCACAACTTGACCAGGAATGAGTGGGAAATGCACTGTGCAGTATTATACATGCAAACAGACAAAGTGAGAGAGAGATCCTGATGATGTCTTAGTGAGAAACAATCTTTAGTAAGGGACTATCCAGAGGAGAGTTAAATGGTATCCTGTGACTGCTGGAGATAGAGACCTATTGACATGTTATTCTAAGACTTCAGCCTCCTACAGTTTCCACAGGACCTTGTACAGCAAACAAAATAGATTCCATGCCAAGATACCATTAACCCAAAACTATTCCTTTGAAGGAAGGCAATTCTTAGTTACAACACATCCCCCCACCTCCAGCCCAAACCCTCAAATTTGCTTGTAGAGGCTCCATACAAGTTATACAAATGTCTTCTAAGTGTTGCATATTTACTGAATGTTATTCAGATCATACTTTATACAAAAATACATTACCAGAATGTGGTGTTTTGTGGAGAAGCTAGAAAATCAAGGATGAGCACAAACCTGTGGGGATCATCAGGGTCACAGTTTGGTAGAAAGTTAGTGACAGCTTCTGCCACTTCTTCATTTAACAGCACATCCCAGAGTCCATCAGTAGCTAGGATCAGAACATCATCTGGCCCATGCTCATACTGCAGGAGGTCATAGACTCTCACCTAAAATAAACAAACAAAAACCAAACAAAACCAAGAGACATCCATGAAGGAGACTGCCAGACCTGCTTGTTCAACATTGCTTTGTTTGGCTGTGAGTTAGCAGGTTCGGCCAGGGCACTGAAATACCTCTCCTGCAGCACTACTGGGGTCAGTCTCCACTTTAGTCCTTGAGACAGTGACCCTTCCTGCCCTTGGCTCAGCATGGCTCAAGGGCTGACCCTGGCCAGGATGGATACAAGTGTTCCTAAGCCAGAAACCAGCAGCCACCTGCTGCCAGCAGTGCTTGAAGCCTCCCCCACCCAGCAGCCTGGTTTGGTGTGTGAGGCTCTTCCCTATCGTTGGCAGGACTAGTCATATGGAAGCTGAATAATTTATTTGATGAATTTTTGATATTTTCTAATAAAATATTCACAAATAATTGTTTTCACTATTTGTCCAGATCCATTTAACTCTGCCAGATAAACTGCATGTCTGGAAATGCCTGTGTGGCAGAAGGCATCACATTCACTTTTCCAGACCCGAGACAGCTGCTGCACTCAAGAATCAGGCCCGAGCAAGTGAGTAGTTCCACGAAATGGAGAAAAATTGTTTACTTGCTCAGTTATGTGTACCTGTAAGGAGTCCAGCAGGCAGAGACCAATTGAATATCTGCACAAATGCCCCCAAGCTTATCCACACTACTAAAATACCCACTGGCTTCCCCTCATCAGTCTGTGGCCAAGTCAGGCTGACCACCACTGCTAGCATTTCCTAACACCCTGCCTTTAAAACAACTTCCACTGTCCTCTTCCCAATCAGGCTGGGGAAAGCTGGGAGTGGAGAGGGCAGATGTGGGGTGAGGGAAGACCAGGAGACCATCAGCTGAGCCAGAATATGAGGAAAAGTCATGGCAAGTATTTTAAACCAAGCCTTTAGGTGGGTGTAACTCTCCTTCCAGCACACACCATATTCCATCTGACAAACTGCCAGCAATTTCCAGGTTGCGATGGGGAGCTGTTATGAAGCACTCACAGAGCACTTTAATTATCACAGCAAGACCCACAGTTTGAAAGAAGTGTGATGACCCTGGCAAGGCAGACAGGTAGAAATGATCATCTGTATTGAAGTTTGGAAATGGTGCACCCTGCTCGAGCCTTGAGCTACACTAACAGCAGCAGCAGTCAAGAAATTCGATGGAACAAGCATTTGGCATAACTAGAAAATATGAGCTGCTTTATTCTCCCTCCTGGTGCATTCTCCCCTTAGAAGCCGTGGAGCAGACAATGCACATAAAATGACTGGACCTTTTAATGTAATTATGATTTTATGGGACTGCAACCAGTACTGGAGGAGGAAAAAAAAAAAAAAAAAAAAAAAAAATTCACCTAGACCTGACTGCTAATCCTTACTTGTTCGCCTTTCACTCAGAAGCACAAGAAGGTCATTTGTAAAATGTAACCTTCACTTCATTATGTAAGGTAGCAGCTGAATAAAGACTTTGGAGAGGATTAAAGTCAAGGCAAGATAGTCTCTTCATTAGAGCGTATCTCCTTATTTGGACTCAGTAGGAATACTGTTATAGAAGAGATCCCTACATGCAGCACAGCTCTCATCTCAAGCCCTTGCACACAAACCAGTAGCTGTGATTAGTCCTCATGCCCCAGAGTTTATTTCAGCCTATAACAGCCCACCCCTTCAACTCAGAAATCACTGGGGTGTGTGGGGTAAGTTGGCCAACACAGCCATCAATAAGCACCATGTGTTTTGGTCAGATCTCTTGGGTATAAGCAAATATTTGGGAGAGCATCAGGGTTAATACTCAGGGATGCACTCAGCAGCAAGTCCCTCAGAGGAATAACCAAGCTTCAAATATCAGCACTAGGAGAAACACATCTACCACGACTCTCCCACCCAGGCAAAGTATATCTTACACAATAGCCTTTTTTGCAGCATTGGTGGAGATGGCAGCAGGAAACTAAGACCATGCATCACAGATTTGAATCCTCCTGAAATGAACAATCTTGTGTGAGTGGGAGGTGGCACTGGGGTGGATAAGAAACTTGTCAAAGTTCCCTGCAGCCAATCCATAGGTTAAACAGTCCAAATCCTTGGTGCAGCACAATGCTAGAGCAACACCAAGAACAGATCATTTTACAAAGGACATCTTTAGTGGTGTGTTTTTTGTTTTTTTTTAAAACCAACCAACAACAACCAAAAAACCAAGCAAAAAACAAAACCAAAAACCCCCCACCAAAACAAACAAACAAACAAACAAAAACAAAACAAACCCAAACCAAACAACAAGCGATCACTGGTTTCATGAGTAATCTGGGGACAAGGTAGTTACTTCCTAAAAGCAACAGCTTTGTGAATTGAGCACCTCCAGAAAGGGGTGCCATTGAGAAGGAACTAGATGTCAGAAGAGCTGCAGAGATGGGCAGTGGGGTGAGCAATAAAGGATGCTAGGCTGGTACCCAGACTAAGGAAAAGAGAGTGCCAAGGTTACAGGAGGCAAGCCAGGGGCAATTTCAGGTAAGATTCTTGTACACATGAATCAGTTAGATATGCAACAAAACATTCACTGAAATGCAGCTTTGCCTTCCAGTTACCAAAGCAGCAGCACATGTGGGCAGCCATGTCCACAAAACCAGTATTGCATAGCCCTGCTAGTGCAGATGATGGTCAGTCAGACACTGGCTGGCAGTGCAGAGGTTTCCTTAACTGGTGCTGCACCCTTGACAAATTTCCTAGCAATTCCACCCTGAATCTACAATCTTTCACTCATGACTTGTCGTTTCTTCAGCCAGATGTCAATCCCGATAGTGCCCCACAGAACTGGTGGCCTCTGCCCCAAATGCCTTGGCCTACCTGTGTTCTGTCCTCTGCTCTCCCAAGGGCCTTGTCAGCAACCCTCCCAGCCTCCCATCCCCTTCTGTGCTGCACTGTCAAACCTTCTCACTGCTCAACACCTCTCTGGAGCATCAGGGCAGCCTTCAAAGGAGCCCAGTTTGGTCACCATGCTTCTAGCATCCACTGATGTCTTACTTGATGTAGAGCAGCTGACCTGTTAACTAGTTAACTTGACTTTAGTAGTCAGAAAAGGTATAAGCCAACTATAAGGAATGAGCGCCAGAACCCCACTAGCACAGACATCCAAGACAACACGCCTTGGGTTACACTGTATTTTATCCTGACTGCTACATACAGATCTCTTTTGACAGGTATCAGTGGATATACACCTCTGGAGCCCACAGTCACACACGGCATCTTTCTGAGCATGCGTTATGCAGTTTGTCACATAACACATGCCTTTCTTCAATCCAAATATTTGTTTCTCATACTGCTCATCTACATGCAGTCAAGAGTGCTGAGAAAAATGCTTTTGGCAGGCAAGCAACAAACAAACAGGTGGGCTGGTTTTATATTTACATTTCAAACAGATCTACCCACCGGACAGAACCTGCATTTGGCTGACAAAAAGGAGCACAGCAGCTCTGCGAAGGCACTGTGGCTTGTTTGCCAGGTTTATTTTTAAGAGGCAGCCAATGCAAGTCCCTGCGGCTCGAAAACCCGTTCACAACAGAGTAACTCATGAGCCTGCAGCCACCTGAGGTGCTCCTCAGCAGCCAGCGCTGGGGGAATTTGAGCCAAACAACAGCCCGCATTCACTCGCCTGCACTATTGATCAACTCAGTTACTTCAATAAATTAAGCCCTTTCTTAATTGTATCGTCCCTTTTTGTGCACAGTGTTATCCAGCACAGCTTCACTGGCAAATGACAAGATCTTTCAATACCACCCTCCAAGTAATTTATATGTAAATAATAAAAAGCGGGTCCCAACACTGCTCCCTGCAGCACTCACCAATTAATCTCCTTTTAGCTTTTTACTGCCACCCTTTGTTTCCTGCCCTTTAGCCAATTTCCAGTAAACTGTGCCAGCTTTCCACTTAGTCTGTAGTTTCATATCTTTTATATTAATAACCTGTGAGGCAGAACAGTTTCTCAGACGTTTTCTGAGAAATCAAAGTGCTCACACAAGACCATCTACTGAATTTATTAGTATTTTTTTAATTCTCTGGGTGACATAACCCTGGAGGACTTCAAGCCATTGAAGTGTGATGCTTGCTTCTTGAAACCACCTTGAGTCCCTTTGATCATACTGTACCTCTCTAATGTCCCTAATGTCTCCTCTGACATATTTGTGGAGTTGTCAGAAGAAAAATTCTCCTTCGTTACCTTCTTATTGCTTGTGCTACGGTGACTGACTTCAGGTTCATCACTGCCCAGGGTCAAATGCTGCCATCAGCGCCACACCTCTCCCACCAAACAACTGAGCTACCATTCAACAAATTTCAGGAAGAAATTCTGGTTTTCAGCTGCAACAAGGTTACTCTTGCTGAGCTTTAAAAAGCAGAATTTCTTGCTGAAAGCTTTCAAATCAAATGTTCCATTACAAAAAAATAAATATTTAATTCCATGCCAGACAGCCTCAGCCATGGCTTGCCTGCTTTGTGCTACTACAGTTCATTATAAAAGGCTCAATTCTCTAGAGCTCACCAACCTGCAGAAGTCCTCCAAATTTGGTCTTGTAACAGCTGAGCCACTGAATCCTGATTTCATTTGTCAGTCTTGGCTACATGACTTCTCCTTCCATAGCCTGGCACTCTATCAAAGTATTATTTCACACCACCCTCTAATTACTTTTATATGCCTATTTCTGGGCATAGTCTCAGGGATGCCTACCTTTCCTTCAGCTAAATTTTGGTGGACGTGGCATACCAGAGCTTTGTCACGCTGGAAATAAAATGTTCAAAAAACCTGCCACATTGCCCCCAACCTGGGAAAGGACGCTGTAATTATGGTGCAGAAACAGAAGCCAGAAGACTGACTTGGAGCCTCCTTTTGTCACGACTCACTGTGTGCCTTAATTTCCTGCGCCTCCCTTTTTCCAGTTCTGAAAACCAGACATTGTGCTTCCCTACCTCTATATAAACAACTCAAAATCCAATGCTGCACAAGGGCCAAATCTGACTGCTGCTTGATGCCACTGCCTTTACTTCCAAGTGCCAAGCTTCCCAGATGGCAGCATAAAGACACTGTTGCTTAATGCTGGTTTCGGTTGCAAGGTGGACTGTCCATGTACGGACAGGACAAGTCAGGGAAAAAACGGAAGGAGATAAAGCACTGGGGCTCTTTCTGTGAAGAGAAGGAAGAAATAATTAAGAGAATGAGGTGCAATGGAAAGAAAGTTGGAGCATATGTTACTTTCTAATAAAATTCAGGGCTTTTTTTGCCAGTATCTCTAAATTGAGGTGGCTGGTGCTCTGTCTTTCCTCCTCCTGCCCTCGTATACTTCTGCTGAATTTAGCTGTTAAGGAAACGTGGAAACAAAGCCAATTTTGCTTCCCTTTTGCAAAGCAGTTAAGAGATCCTGAAACGTGGATGGCATATAAACTGGGTGGCATATTCCAGAATTTGAACATGTACAGGCACACTCTACACAAATCAGAAAAGCCCATGAGAAGCTTTGGTTTATACACAGAGACAAATACTGCATCAGCAATTGACAGAGATGATACTGCTGAGATACTGTGCTGCAGCCATTACATACCCCAGAAACACTGGGTCTCAGCATGCCAGAAAGAAAAAAATAAGTAGCTAGAATTGCATCATTTTTCTGGCACTGAACAAATCCATCACAGTGATGAGGGCAGAGCTGCTGCCTGTCTGGCTGAGAATAGGAGCAGGTCTCAAGTGAGGGATACCACACATTCAAAGTGGGGAGAAGGAATGTACTGGATTTACATCAAGGAAGCATGAAGAAGGGGTTGTCTGTAGATCTCCCTCTTCAGGGTCAAAATCTCTCAGCACTTTTAAAATTTTTATTTTTTAAGTCTCGAAGATGTTCTAAGTAAAGTTAATTTAATAACTTGGTTCCTTCCTAGCAGTATTGGGTCATTTCTGTATTTTCATTCTCCTGTACTCCTGTAATAAGCAATAAATTCAAGGTCAAATACTGGGTATGGTTAAAACTCCAGCAAACCAGTTGACAGTGGATAGCTCTCACCATTGAGGCCATGGAAGCAAAGCTTTGTCTTTTTGTGCTGTCATTAGATGTTTTGCCCTTGATTAATATTTTATGAAAAATATGTGTCATCTGTTCCTTGATGTAGGAACAGGAATGTAGTTTCAGAGGGAGGAAAAAAACCCAAAAAACCCAACAAACAAAAAAAGTGAGGTTTGCATGTTTCCTGTTAACAAATACATTCACATCCCTTTGGAAGCCTTGATATCCTTCACCACAAGGTCTCTCCAGTGGTCAAAAACATGCAATTGTTTGTGGCAAGGCAAGTCAAGTCAAAATGATGTAGGCATTTAAAACTACCCCTAACACAAACACTGCATAATCCCCTTGTTATGCCATCATTTGGGAATGCATGCTGCCAGTCCTGCCATTATTTGGTGTTTGCACAAAACCATCATAAGGAATTAACATCTGGAGGTGAAGGGGCAGAAAGATGGAAGCATAAAGGACGCTTCCAATTGCTCTTGGAATTTTCCTGCTTAAGAGGTGATCCAGCACCCTCTGTGTAATGCAGAGTACTATGCTACCATGGAAAACATTCTGTGTTGCCTTCTAGAGAACACAGATTTACATCAGCTTCTGCAAAGGCAGCTTGAAGGGAAGGCCTCAAGGGAAGCTGGAGCTCACAAAGGTGGGGAGAGACAGGTGTCTGTCACACTGAATGGCAAGGCTGTGGGATAACCATAGACCAGGGAGTAAGATGGCATCAATGCTCTGCCAAGGATGTGGAGCCAGGGCACATCAGTGGGGACCTTATTACATTCCTACTACTATACGGATGCTACTAACATGGCGCACCTTTGTGAAGGGCAGCATGTTACCTGCACTGGACCACAATCAGACTGTACAATTAGGGAGGAACAAATAAGCACACTTAGTATATTTATTCCTCTCCCACAATTCAGATAGGTGAATACTGGCTGGTTTACCTCAGGAGATGAGGACAAGAAAGGTTTGATATATATATTGGAGTCGTGCACCTTCAGGTCATGGTCTCCCAGTCCTCGGGTCACTCCAATTGTTGCCATAACCCGAGCCTGAAAATAAAGAAAAGCAATGGGATCAAATCTTGTTACATGCACTGTGTCAATAAGGAAGAGAGATATATATATACCTACTCCTTAACTGCTACAGTTAGGGATGAATTCCCTTTTCTCTCCCAGAATTTCTAGATTTAACACATCTAATCAACTTCAAAGCTTTTCACACATCATCTCCTTTTCCCTCATTATTCCAAGCTTTGCATCCATCCACACGCCAGTCTGCATACCCCCATCTTAGACTGTGACCATTTGTAAGGCACTGGGACTACAGAAACCTAACCCAGTCACTTCACCGTCCCATGTCAGCCTACAAGAGCATTCCTTCAGCAAATCATACTGTTAGTAAATCGGTTTTATAAAAGTATGAGGAGCCTAATTACTCGCCTAAGAAACCTGCAGCCTCTTCTTATTGACATATTGCCATATATTCCCTCCACCAAGCAAAAGTGCCAAAAGCCACCTTAAATTGCTGAACACACAGGTGACAATGGCACTGACCACAGCACTGTCCTCTGTGGAGAGCCAGTTGAGGGCAGGTCTGCTGTTACCTCAGGTCTATCACTTCCTTCCTGAGCACCTTTCTCTGTGACATGAGCAGTCTCCCAAGATGTGCTGGGCTCTTCTTCATTAATGCTTCTCCAAAGATTGACCAGGCAAACAGCTTCACAGGGAAGCTTGCTCTCTGCTGTCTATGTATTGCTTCCCCAAAACTCTAGTTTAGCCACAACAGCTTCTGAACAAGAGAGTTTACAGCATCATTAACAGCAAGCAACTGACTCAACATTATTTTGCCTCACTAACCCCTGGCTCCGTAAGACAATAAGAAAGTAAATAAAAAAACAACAAACTCGTGCCTGAAACATTTTGCAAATAGTTATAAACCTAACCAAATTCAGAGATAAGCTGCAGGTCTGAACCTTCAAAACCTGGACTAATTTTGAAGAGTGTGTATTTTTGCATTGAGATAAAAACCTAATGCAGCAGGGGAACACTGTTTAGAAACACAGTGAGCATACAAATATCGGCGAACTGACACCACTGCATCCTTATATTGATCCTATTGCTGCATCTAGCTAAGCTTGCTGGGATCAGCACTAATGATCTCACTGTTCTTAATCACAGAGCTGGAAACAAAGTACACCCAAATGGAACGGTTAAGTTTCTCCCTTTCAAGAAAACCTATCAGCATTCACACGAGAAAAATTCAACAGTAAGTTAATGTACACTATTTGAAGACGATACACTTAAAGGGTATTACGCTTTCCAAATCCTGCCCTGATCCCTCTCCTTCCTAAATTAAGAGTTTTGCATCTCAGAGCACTATTAAATAGTGTCCTTCTTTGTCTTCAGCAAACATGAGGTATTTTAATATGTTCATCGAGCCTAGCTATATTTTACAATGAAAACAGGAACATTTAAAATCAATTATTTAAGATGGTCTCATTGTAGCCTACTTACAATGGAAGAAAAACAAAAGCAAACTGAACAGCAAATGACTGTGTTTGCTATAAAAATGCTTTTTAGTAGGTTGAGTTCTCCCTGCCGCCCCCCAGACATGAGACTGATTTATGACAGAATCTAGATATTCTTTCAAGCTGTCAAAACGATAAAATAAAGAGATACTGAGTGGAAAACACTGGACTGCCACAGGCTAAACTGAGTGGTAAACAGCACAGAATTCCTTCTTCCTTTGGTCTCAGGAAAGTAAACGTGCCCACCTTCTTGCCTTCTCCATATATAAGGGGAAACTTCAAGTCATCTTCCTCAATGGTTTTGTATGCCCTGTGGGTGGAGGACAAACAACATTTATAAAGCTTGCACTCAATTAGTGACCCAGTGCCCTGAAACAAGCAGCTGTGATTTAAAAAAAAAAAAAAAAAAAAAAAAAAAAAAAAAAAAAAAAAATTTTTTCCTAGGGAATCTGCCTTTTAACCAAAAAGTAAATTTCTTTTTTTTTTTTTGGGAGAATTTTTCCATTAAAAACTGTCCATTACACCAAAAGGAAAAGTGAACACGAGGAAATAGTTAACACGCTGAGCTGCTCCTAGTGCTTGCCAGGAAAAAGAGGTGGACTGGAATAACATCCTAATCAGGTAAGATATCATTGGCTATGGCAGCAGCCACATAAATAACACAAAACCCAAACAACAAAAAAAGCGACCCCAAACCAAAACCCAAATCCACCAAGAAGCAAAGCAACAACTAGATTAATACTGTTAATGTGAAATGGTGAGCAACAACAGGATGTGTACAGAGTCAAAGTGTGAAACAGCTCTCTGATCCTGTTCTCACCTTTCAGGACCGCTTAAACCAAGACAAGCTTCACATGCTGAAGAGTCTTAGAAGGATATTTAGTGCTCATTTGACCTTGACTGCAATAGTCAAGGATGTCAGAGACTTCATGTTTCACAGCAGCCTTTCCATGGCCAAGAGACAAGAGAAGTTAAATGCTCATGCTCTGATTTTGTTTACTGCATGCCTGCATACTCTACCTTTTACACATCCAGCTCTTGACGCTGATGAGGTGAGAAGGTGAGCAACTTTGCCAGTGAGAAATAATAAAAAAAACCCCACCAAATAGATGTCTGTCACTCTCATAAGCTGTAGAGTCCTGTAGTTTGTACAACACATGCTTGATCCAGGGTGCTGGGGAGCCTCTCTGGTTAAAGTACATCACCCCAGAGGGATGTGCTTCCCTTCATACCACAAAACTGCTGCTCCCCAGCCTTTCTCTGCACGTTGACCTTTGCTCCTGGCCCACCCCTGTCCAAAGCTCCTGGGGTGATACTGAAATCATCCCGAGTGTAGAAGTTAGCGATCCCCACCAAAGTGGAATGGACAAGTGGGAGGAGGGAAGGCATCGCAGCAGGTCCCTTGCCAGCCACTGCCAGCCCCTGTGGCGTGACTCTCCGCTGAGCTGGCTGCTCAAGCTCCAGGGAGATGCATTTGATGATATTTAAGCAATGTTAAGGCTGTGACACAAACCAGCAGGAAATAAAAAATTAAGGGTGTAATCCTAGATTGTAATTGAACTGCCCCCTTATTCACCAAAATATGCATAGACCTGGGATCAAAAACTGGTGCTGTACTGCATCATCTAGACAAGCCTCAGACTTAAAGAAAGTAGCACAGACATTTAAATGCCATTTTTACATTTTCTAGTAATCACGAGTAGGGTCCATAATAGGGTTTGAGGGTGAAGAGAGGAAAAAAAAAAAAGAAAAAAAAAAAAAAAAGGAAAATCAACCGAAATGCAGAGTAGCAGAGGAGTCCACTCCTGTACTACAAAACATCACTATATGTGAAATCCCAAGATGGAAGCAGATGAGGTTTGCAAAACGCAGAGGGTGCTTCATGGGAGACCACGTAATCAAGAGTATCTTGGGTATGTAACCATGATACCATGGCATCTCTATAAGAGACAATAGAGTGAAGGTATTTAAATGGCATTTTTTACTAGGGAAGGCAAACAGATTAGCTCCTAAACCAAACAAAAAGGCACAAATCACTGGAAGTACTAGCAAAACCTCCTTGAGGAGGAGTCTGAACTCTTTCCTATTCCTTGCATAGAGTCAGTTATGCTCTGACACCAAGAAACAGGGTATCAGCTGAGTCCATGTTGATCATCAGAGTCAAATGACTAATCAAACCACAAGCCTGACAAGAAAACCATTCCTACTGGATTTTGTTTTACATAGTTGTTACAAATAGCAAACAAAACTAAGTCGATGTGACTTAATTATTTGGAATCTCCTTTTTAAAGGAAAAAATAAAACCATTCTTTACTCACAAACTGTATTATCTGCAAGATAACTACAAATACTTAAGACCAAAGCCTCTTGTATTACAGAGTCCTGTAAGTAGCTAAAAACAGGGACCAAGTTTTCTTCCCTTTCTGCCTTCTTTCCTTATATTCTCCTACATACCATCTCAGACTGACTGTGCTTCAGGAAGAAGGAAAAAAAGAAGGGGTGAAAAATCTATCATTTAGGCCAGTGTCTTTTAAAAGAATGCTGACTCTAGCATCTTTTATGGAGCCACCATAAGGACCATTGTCCCGAGGGCTTTCAACTGTGACATAGCAATACAAGGATGCTGGAAGAGGCTGTGTTGCAAGGACTGAAGCTAACTTGTTCCATCAGCAGATTAGGAAGGGCAGCTGGCTAGCCTATGACCTCCTGAAGCTATGTGACTAAGTGAGGGAGGCCGAGGGCTACAGTGGTTTGCTTTGTGGTTTCTCACAGCTAATCACCTCTTGGGCTCAGAACTTCAGTGTCAAGACTCATCTCAAACTCACTTTTTCTGTTGATCTTGCTATTGCCTGAAAAATTATCAGCGCTTGAAAAACAATGCTCAGAACTGCAAGCACAGCAGTGGAGCTGGCACAGAGACAGTGAAAAGCAACCTGAGACACTCTAGAAAAGTACCTATGTCCTGCATTACTAGCAAAACACAATTAATAATATATGAGCGTGTGGTTTGCTGCAAGAGAAGGATGAAGGACAACTTTTCATCTGGCAGCTCAGCTGAACTGAACTTCAGCTGCACTGGGGAGAAAGAAGGAAGCTATGAAGCTCATTTTAATTTATACCCTGTGAAACCTCCTGTACTTTGTGCATGTGTTTGTTTCACACACAGGTAACAACCTCCTGGACTATTTCACTTGATTTTATGTAATAAAGTTGCATTTATACCTTCGCATGCTGTTTAGGAATGTGCTATATATAAAGATGTAATATGGCAGGAGGTATATCAAACACAGGCATCCAGAGAACCTGAGGGGGTTGTTTGGCTTCTTTAGTGCCAACAAGACCTTATTCAGCCATCTATGTAATTCAGCCTCACTCAGTTTTAACAAACACAAGCACTGGGCTGCAGCCCTCCACTCTCCCGATCTGCCTCGTCCGCATCCTGGGAGGTCTCAGTGGCCACCAGCAAATGAAAAGACAGGTTATAAAGACAAGGCTATGCAATTGCTTACTGATCTGAATGAGCCGAAATCCTGTCAAGTGCTTCTGCCACGTAAACCTCTACTTTTCAACATGGAAAAAACTGGGGGAGGCGGGGAGGAGAAAAGGCAAGCTTGTGCCCAGCTAGATCTAGCTGCTTTTTTTTCCAGTTAACTTTGTTTCTTATTTTCATTTCAAAAGAATTATGAAATGCTACTGCTGTCCAAAAATACTGAACTAGGGCTTGACATACGTACCACCCACAAAGTTACATTTGGATTCAGGATCAACATTTTGGAAAACCGGGCCAAATCGCACCGGGAGCCAAAAGAGATGTCAGAACGAGAGAACTAGGACTGACATGATGTTACTCATATGCTAACTGGAATCTGCTCTAAATAAATGGTGAAAAAAAAAAAAAAAAAAAAAAAAAAAAAGAACACAACCAGAAGCTGCAAAAGGCACAAGAAAACAATGAGTTAACTAAAATGCTAACCGAAAACTGATCTAAATAAAGGAGAAAAAAAAAAAAAAAAAAAAAAAAAAAAGAACATCACCAGAAGCTGCTAAAGGCACAAGACAATCTACAGAAGTTTCCTACAGTGCCGTGGTCATTAGCAGTGCTTTAGGCACTCTTTAAATAAAAGATTATCAAGGTTACGTGCATATTGCTGGGTCAGAACTTCAATAACTGGTTAGCTCCCAAACACTGACTTCAGAGCCAGAATCCTAGGTAATTTCTTACATGTGTTTTGCATTCCCCTGCCATACAATTTGTTCTTAAAATTTGCCTTCTGAAAGCACATACAAATTTAGGTAAGAGTAGAAGAAGTTGTTGACCAAGACTAAAATCCACATTATATTTTTTTTTACAGCACACTGTGTAAGGTTACTGGTCATGAAACCTATTGCGTTGGCATCTCCAGGCACAACAGATGGTGGTGAAAACACAATCTACCCTGACCTGGAAGGCTCAGTTCTGTGAACAACAGGGGAATCCAGTCTCTGTGCTCTGCTTTTCCATAGCACTTGTCTCTAGAAAGTTTGTCCATATTCACATCTCTGCTAGTGACATCTGATAGCAAAATGAGAATTAAACCTAAGGAAGAGGGAGGGGGGGAAAAAAAAAAAAATTAAAAAATCATCACCTAAGGGCTTTAGCTTGAAGCATAGAGCAAAACCCACTTGTGGCAAAAAAAAGCACTATGGCTTCAGAAATGTCCTAGTTCATAATGAATAAAAGGATGAAGGCTCTCCTTTGAGACAAGTTTGTGAATTTGGTATATTTCTAGCATTGCTTTGCTACCATGCTGTAAAAAAACCCCACCCTCAGAAGCATTCCCAAACATCTTCCACTCTCCTAAAAAACTCCCACAATAAAACTACCCCAGCCAACCAACCAAGTAATCTCCCCCTTCCCCAAAGCTCAATTTTCTTTGGTCACACCAGTAGAAAAGTAGATTTTAATCTTTGAGCAACACAAAACTTGATGTTAACTGTTCCTCCTGCCCCCACCAAGGATTCAGTAGTTTGGAGATCACCCTGTAGAGCTTAAATCACCAACACAAAATAAACTGTTTATCTGTTCTATGGGACTACAGGCATCAAACCAGTATAACTGCGTGCTTACTACCAAGAAGAAAAAAAGATGTGTACCTCAGGTTAGGCACAGAGCCACTGAAAACTATGCAATTTATGTCTCAATCCAGCCATAATATTTTTAAAATGTCCCTACGCACATGTGCTTCGGAAGAGTCAGGATCTCTAAATCCAGACAGCACTGTCTGATACTAAGTACCCTCTAGGTAGGTTAGCTTTAATGTTCCAGTGCCTCAGTATCTTTCCCCTATTACTCATCTGACATATGGTTTAATGAGGCAAAGCTATAATAAACAAAGATAATAAAAGCACACAAACTATAGTAATGTTTGTTAAGAGAAAAGATGATGGCAAACCCAAATCAATTAAAGACAACCAGTGCATGTGCACATAGGCATAAAATGTTTCTTAGGGAAAGATACTCTCAAAGGCCTTCTTTAGGTAAAGAGGAAAACATACACATTTTAAAACACATTTTTCCCAGAAAATGCAGAATACCCTTCTTCTGAACCTGAAATCGTATAATGCTTAATTTTGCAAATCCCAGTTCTGTCTAGATATCTACATATTAAAAAAAAAATAAAATTGAAGTTATCTCAGCAAGAGTTTCAAGACCAGTCAAATCAGACTGGCCAGTCAAATTGGACTGGTACATAAGCTCTGGACCTCCAGGGAGCATTTGCTATCATATGCTGTCCTAAGACAGAGTCTGGACTTTGGAGAGGATGTATCCCCCCCAGCATCAAGTACTCCTGTGGAAGTGATTGCTAAGCAAAACAAACTCTATTCATCTTGGCCAGCCCATTTCAAAGGTTCAAGAACTAGTATCTTCTCTCAGGCACTTCCTCTAATTGGGAGCATTTAAAGAAAGTGGTGGAGGAAAAGTCAGGGAGAGGGTGGCCAAAATTCTAGAGAGATCCTTGCCCCAAAAAAGGGCAGATTAGAAAAAATAAAAGATGAATGGAGGGTGTTTATAAGCACTCTCCCTTGCTGCTTTTGTGCTCAGGAGGCTGGGAGGGAGAGAACAAGTGCACTGTGAGCACTCTAATTCACTTGTGACTGGCTGAGTTTCCACTACTGACAGAAACTGTGTGCAGATACTGCAGCTGCACATCAAGTGGATCCATGTTCTCTAACAGTCTCACCAGGCAAAGTCTTTTTTTTCCCAGTGCATTTGCTGTCTTGAGCACTTCTTAAAATTTACTTCATCTCTTCTACTTTTAAGAGACAAACAGGAAGGTTTGTCAGCAATTTTCTCTGGAGACAGAGAGGTAAGAGAAGTGGCCTGTTAACACCCTATGGGCTTAATGCACTGCGATGGACAGAAAACCCGTTAGTAAATTCACATTTCACTGTACTTCTTGTTAAAAGGATGTGGTGAGGCAGATGGGAAAAAGACTGCATGTTAACCTCGCAGTGCCTGCTCCACACTCGCTAGCTGGGATCCTCTGGAAGGAAAGGAGACTGCTGTTAAGGAGGAATCATAAAGCAAACTCCTCTGGGAAAGATCACAGCAGAGTAGGATGGGGCAGGCAATGAGACACAGCAAGAAGAGACCTCACTATCCCACAGCAGTGCTAGAAACTCCTCCAATGAGCCTCCTGTCAGTCAGGAACAGTGCTGTAAGTCAATCCTGGGTGGCAATGGAAAGAAAAAGGATTTACTAGGGACCCAGATGAGGTGATGCAAGATTTGTCCAGTTGGGGAAGCCAGAGAAAGTAGGAGTGGGGGAAGAGACCTCACCTTACCAGGAGGAAGAGTTGGTTTTGCTTGGGTTTTCAGATTGAAGATCACCTCATTTCATTTTAGTGCCAAGGCAAAGCCCAAACAGAGATGAACAGGCATGCAGGGATAGGCCTTAGACACACTGCTTCCAGAAGGAGATGCTCCTGCAGGACGTGACTCACACCAACCTCATTCTTGTCTTTCTCACTTGGCTTGAGAAGCCATTTACAAAGAGGTTTATACCAGACTTAAGCTTTCTCTTTTGTTGCAGCACTATTACTTTTTTGTTTCTGCTTTCTCTTGCCCTGAAGACACTGGCTCAGCTCCTGTGGCATGTGTGCACTTGGGGAAAACAGAGCCATTCGTCACTGTCAGGAGGCGTGCTGTACACAGCAGGTCAGCTCTCACCTCCTGCTGCTCCTGCAGCAAGAGCTGCAAATCTTGAAAAGATGCATAACATGCACATTGCAAACAGCCATTCATCATCGCAGTGCTGTGGCCCAGACACAACCCAGAAAGCTGCTCTGGTTGTGTGCACTGAAAGAGGCACATCCCATCCCGCTCCTGGCTACCTCACGATGAGGCACAAGAACAAAGACACAAAAAAGCAAGGCAAGTGGCTGTGGATTACAGTTTCTGCTGCAAAAATTATATCCTATCTCTCTTGTCTCCAGAAAGGCCCAGCGCTGCAAAGGTGGCCCATAATCATTAAATTATGAAAATGTAAGTTGCTGGGAGGAAATTAATACCAGGCATGACTAGGGAAAAGGCTGCTTTCTTGTGAAGTAATTATGAAATTAAAATTTGATCTCTCCCTGGCGATTGTACAAAGGATACGGCTGAGGTCTTGAACACAACAATACAGCCAGGATTTCAGCAGAAGAAGCACAGAAGGTTTCACTATACAAAAAAGCTCAATTAAAAAAGGAGGGAGGGAGGGGAAGGATGACTTTTTGTAAATTACATGAATTTGGCTAAAAGGTGCAATCAAGCAGGTTACGGAACAGGGTTTGCAGACTTCCAATTACTTTTTACAAGTTGGAATCAAGCTGTTAGGAAATGCAGCTTATCTGAATAAGACTAATAATGCTAAGCTAATTAGACCCACAGGCATTAGCCAGCAGATAAATTCAGGACGAAAAGAGGGACACTGTCACTTTAAATACTGCCTTGGGATCAGTGGAAAAGCTAATGAGGAGTGTCAGTTGGGGCTGTTTTATTAGGTGGTTCTCCAGAGAATATAGCCCGAGGTTTCTGTAGCAGGGCTTCTGCGCTTGATTCAATAAATCAATTTATATTAAAGGGGGTGCAGCGCGGGCGCCTGCTCCATAAAGCATTTCTGTGGCATTTCTCAATCTGCTGAGGCACTCCTCGGGCAGGCTACCTGAACGTGCTGTCAAAGGACATCGAGACCAGCAATAAAGAATAAGATAGCAGCCACACTGGCAATATTTGTTCAAACCAGCTCGCGCATTACCAAGCAAAACATGTATGTTGGCTCTCACCAGGGTATTCTGGATCTCCAATAAGTGATTAATGAGAGCCTGGGTTTTGTGAGCCGGAGTCTGAACCGCAGACGGCAAGGCGGGCTGCACAATGAAAGCAAAAGGCATCCATCCCAAACAAAATAAAACGGCTTGAAAAGTGAAGTTGCTTTTTTAATCAGATGCTTAGAGGCTGAAAAGACATTCCCTGTTGGAAAGAAAAGGGCAAGCGCAGAGCAGGCTGGCGGCTTTCCAGGCAGTGGACAATATTGACTCTAGAATAAAATGGGTTTTGCTTAACGCTCGCCCCAGGGCACCAGCCTCTCTGCTTTGGAATAAATCAAGCGGGCGGGCGACTCCCCAGCACAGGCTGACCCCTCGGGTGGGTGGCTAACTGTGTACCACAGCACCTCCTCGCCAGACACATGGGCAGGGAGCTGGTGAGGGCTCCGCGCGAACATTGCGCTCACAGGCAGCGCCCAATTTCCCCATTTGCTGCTGCTTCAGGCTTCAGCCCATGATATTTGGTGGGGACTACACCAGCTCAGACTGTTTTTGACAGGAGCACTCCTGGAGGGCAAAGAAAGCTGCCAAAAAATCAGGTCAAAAAAATGGATGTGTTACCTAGGGCTCTTTTAGCACCCTAAAATCAAGCTGCGATCTGGAAACAAGCCTTTAAACAAGTCTAACATGAGCAGCAGAAAGGCCACTGTTTGCATTCCAAGGAGGAGCAAAAAATTAATTTTGAAACCACCAAAGCTCATGCCAGTTGGTAGTGCCTTCTGGGTGCCTTCAGTTAAGTGCAGCACTGCACAGCTCCTCCAGCCCTGCTGAGGAGGGAATCCTGGAAGAAGCCACTGTGCCAGTGAGAGACGCGATAAGCAAGAAAACCAGGTTTTGGGAAGGTGTCTAAGATACACAGAGCAACATACTTCAAAACTTTTTACACCAAATTTACCCATGAATAAAGAAAACCTGACCAACCATGTCTTTTAAATAAAAGTTGAAAACATAGAATACTAATTCTGTGCAGTCCTTTAAAAGAGCAGTTTTCATCAGCCCTGCTTCCCCCCCTCATATATTTCTCAGGCTACCTGCACCTCTTTTTAGCACTGGCAGCAATTTGCTTATGTGTCACTGAGTGTTCCCTGATGCTTCTGTTGCCAGGACTTGTCAAAACTACCAGAACTACCCTCTCTCCAATACAAGTTTAACCTCTGCTAGCCATGGACCTGAAAACCCCAGCCCAGAGACCCAGCTGGGAAAGACTGTCAGTAACACAGATGTCTGCCAGCAAATTACAGCTCGAGACAGCTCAGAGGCTCGTTCAGCAGGAGACACAGCTCTTAAGATGCCTTGCCAGCTACAGTCCGCCTTTTGCAATGGTTGCTCAACCACAATGCGCATGGGGTGAGGATGCAGGAGGGGCAGAGAGTTGCCCACCTAAAATGGGATTTATTTTAAATACATTCAATATAGCAGATTTCTCATCCCAACTGCCATTGCAGAAAAAGGAGAAAGGGTGGGAGAGCCAGAGGGAGAAGGGAAAGGCTGGTCTCAAATCAGTTAAAGGCAGCTTGGACTAGTGATGCAGTATACATTGCTGGATCAGTGGTTGTCCTAATGCTGTGGGGAAACTTGGCAGCTCTGCTACCACTGTCGGCTGTTTAGACAAAGCCAGTGTGGAAACTTCACATGAAAAAAAAAAAAAACCAACAAAAAAAAACCCCCCCAAAAAAAGGTTAAAAACCAGCAACAAAAATGCCGAGAATAACCCCAAACTGGCTGAATTTGGGGGAACGGCCCCAAAACAAGCGGCAGGTGCTTTGTTGACTCTGCCAAGGGATGGATTTATTATATAAATATCTATTCACCGCGCCAAGACCCCCCCGCTTTTCTTTCCCCTCGATTGCGATCGTTTTTCCGACACCGACGACCCCAAAACGCCAGGAATTTCCCCCAAAAAGGAGCTGACCCCGGGGCTGTTGAAACCGGGATCTAAAGGTGGAAAAAAATTGGGTTTTTTTCCCCAAAATGTGGGGTTGGGGTGACCCCCTCCCATCAGGATGGGCACCGGGGGTGAGGAACCCCAAAAATCAGAATTTTCACCCCAAATCTGGAGCCCTCAAAATGGGGGTGACCTGGCGCGCCCGCCCTCCAAACTGGGACCGCCTGAAACTGGGAGCCCAGTTTAAGGATGGGGAGACGAATCCTCGGGGGGTGCAGGGGGGGAACTGGGACAAGACTGGAAAACCCCAGCCCCAGTTGGCCCCAGGAGCCTCTGGGGGCAGGAGCCCCCAGGAGAGGATCCGCTCGGGGGGGGTCGGGGCTGGGAGGGCTCTGGGGAGCAGGAATTGGGGCAGAGCCCGGTAGAGCCCGGCAGAGTGCGACAGAGCCCGGCAGAGTGCGGTAAAGCCCGGCAGAGCTCGGCAGAGGGCAGCAGAGTCCGGTAAAGCCCGGTAGAGCCCGGCAGAGCCCGGCAGAGAACGGCAGAGCCCGGCAGAGAACGGCAGAGCTCACCAGACCCGGGCAGAGCCCGGCAGAGCCCGGCAGAGCCCGGTAGAGCCCGGTGGAACCCCTGCAGAGCCCGGTGGAGCTCGGCAGAACCTGGCAGACCCCAGCAGAGCTCGGCAGAGCCCGGCAGAGGTCGGCAGAGCCCGGCAGAGGCCGGTAGAGCTCGGCAGACCCCGGCAGACCCTGGCAGAGCTCGGCATAGCCCGGTAGAGCTCGGGGGAGCTCGGCAGAGCCCGGCAGAGCTCGGCAGAGCCCGGCATAGTTCGGCAGAACCCGGAAGAGCTCGGCAAAGCTCGGCAAAGCTCGGCAAAGTCCGGCAGAGCTCGGCAGAGCCCGGCAGAGCCTGGCAGAGGCCGGTAGAGCTCCGCAGAGCCCGGCAGAGTTCGGCACACCCTGGCAGAGTGCGGCAGAGCTCGGCAGATCCTGGCAGACCCCGGCAGAGT
>JANHGN010013587.1:3981-28266 GCA_024605025.1 Megaceryle maxima | reverse complement strand
GGGGGGGGAAAGAAGAAAATCACAGTAAGGAGAACTTTGTCTGAGCTTTTTGACATGGCTCTCAAGTTCACTTGGAACCTCTCGTGAACAAATAGTTATTTTTCCCTCTTCATGCTCTACTTGGTATTTACCAAAACCAAACTTGATCACTGTGATGCCTGTTTATGTAAATCACTTAATTCTTGCAGTTCCTCACGGTCCTTTTTGTTTATTAGGAAAAGAGATGTGGTGTCACCTTCCAATGCTGCAACTTCAACCATTCTAACCTCATGTCCTTTCCAGACCGCTAATTAACAAGAGGAATGCAAAACAACTTCCACCAACCTGGAGAAACCCTCTTTGTCTTACAACTATGATGAAAGTACTCTGCTCTTACCCTCTTCCCAGGAAGTTCTTGGCCCATGATACTTCTGCAGATTCCCCTCAAATTAGAAGTGGGTTTTTTTGTTTGTTATTTTTTTCCTCCTCTCCACACCCCCAAGCATCTCACATCTTGAAAAAGAGCATCTGGAAGTCTACTTGAAGCCATTCTTTACTGATGCCTTCAGAAATAGCCAGGAGTTTAATAAGAAAATTCCCTTTGCTGGATACTGGGATAGTGTCTCGTGATCTTCCAAATGTTTTGCTGTTTAAGTCCTCAGTTGATCCAATGTTCTCATTCTGTTCCTATTCTTTTGCTCATGCCTGTAGCCTTTTTAAAATGTAAAGTCGCCATTCACAGTGTGAGACTGCATATTCTACTAGCAGCTGTTCAAGATGATGGACAATGACGGTTATTCCCAGATTAAGATGTTCTGCACAAACACTCCAGATAATATTGAAGTCCAATCATTATTCTGCTGTTAAAACATCACTGTATTTATGGTCTATCAAATATGAGACAAATCAGAAGTATGTGGACTTGTAGTTTCATGTAAGCATCCAAGTCTCCAAACCTACAAGAGTTCAGACTTTCTCTTTTCCTTCCTGCAAGGATATTTGCTAGAGACACTAAAACACAAACATCACAGAATTGATGAGAATTTGCATATATAGGACCTTTGCCTCTATAGGTTGCATACAGAGTCCACAACAGCACAGATTAGGGCTCCTCCAAGTGAATGGGAGTCACTTGAGAAGGAGCATCTTGAACCAACACAAAACAATGAAGACATTTAGCCAGAGACAAAAAAACCTCATCATTCTTACAGTCTTCACTTCATTAAGTCAATGCTGTTCATTCAAGCCTTTTCATTTTAGGCTGACTATGACTTGCATTCAGATAGGCCCATCTCTAAAGCAATTCTTCATGAGTAACCCAAATCAGGGGTCAGTGGCACTGGAGTATAGGAGGCATCTCTCTCTCCTTCTGTAAGCATTCCTCTTCATGCAAAGGCATGACAGCACACTGATCCAGATTCTATAAAAAGCTATGTCTGAGATAGGAAAGTTGTTTATCTTTCCAGAAGATCCCCCAGCATGTCTTACCCTTAATATGTTTGCTCCACTTTGAGTGTTCACACATTAAAATGAACCAAAGTCCTGGCTCTGGAGGGAGGTCAACTTATTTAAAACATTATCTTCTAGAAGAAAAAAGTACATCTGGAGGAAGGAAATTACTTTCCCTTCAGTAGGCAGGTGTACACCTCCATGTTTAATGCAGTTTAACTAATCAAAGACACATATAAAGCAGGCATTGATTGGTGAGAAGTCTGACCCCATGCTGAGAAGGACACATTCTTACCAGCCAGTCATGTTAAAGTCACGGTAGAGCATCCTCTTTCCAACTTCCTTGCGCTGCACCCTCCGTGGAAACTCTAAATGTGTGAACTCATTTCCCAGCAAGTGGGGCTGCATGTAAGCCTGTGGGCAGAAATCAAGCCACAGATACCACATGAACATCATAAAACAAGACATCATCTATTTTTAATGAGGTAGCATTACCATCCCTTTCTGCTCCCTCCCCCCCACCTGCCCCCCAGCTTTTTAAACAAGGAAGATGATGAACTCTGTTTCAGCAAACGATGTGCACATACACAAGTTCTGACACTTCCTGGTGTCTGGCAGTAGCCTTACAGGGAGCAGCCCTCTTGCCCTCAAAATCCTTCACTTCTCCCTGCTCCTCAACATTTGGGATTTCTAATGTATGCGTCATGCGCTGACCTTAAAGGAGGCTGCAGGGCTTAGTAAAATAGAATACATCTCCTTTTCTAAGTCAGTGACCAGAGAGAAGGGCATGATCAAAGAATAAAGCCATGGAGCAAGCACAGACTTTGAGGAGTGCACGTGGAGCGAAGCTCAATCTTTTTGACTCCTGGTTTAGTTATGCCAACAATGCACACAACTTAATATTACTAGCACATTTTAACTGTCACTATCACAAGAAAGAAGTTCCCTTTTACCTAGTCAGCATGCTCCACCCCATCACACATGACCCTGCAAACACACACAAGTCACAGAGCACTTTATTTTCTTGTTTTCTAAAAACTACTTCTTTCGTGTAGACTTTAAGAAAAGCAGCAGCAATTTTGTGTCACAACTGCAACTAATGTTTTTGATGGTGTTAGCATCTGAAGGCCACCGCTGCTGTCCTTCCTGGTGTGCTGCTCTGCAGATGCTGGGAGGCCTCTTTTCCAGAGCCGCGCCTGAGGCTCAAGTTCTCCAGAGCCGACCGTTCTTGAGAGTATCACAAGGCTTTTTGTCTGCTGCGCAAATGTTTGGTTTGGATTTATACACAGATCACCTGATACGATAGGCTAATCCTAAACACACTGTATTTCTTCTGAAATAAACCTCACTCATTTTTCTTTAATATTTACATAAACAAGCCTTTCTCCCTCCCTCCCCAAAGCCACATTGTGAGCAAGCTCTTCTGAAGTGACAGTCAAACTGGACAGGCAACTGAAAGTAGTTGTGTTTCTTAACCCTTCTGCAGATAACTCTTCTTCCTTATCCAGACAGTTAAGGCAATAAGGTCTGTCTTATCTGCAGCAGCAGTTGCTGTCAGGGCAGACCAAATGAGCTGGCTTTAGTTTGTGGGTTTGTCATAAATCTAGAGCTCATCAAAGGTGAGCAGCAGGAAGCAGTGGAAGCCCTTATTGATCTACCTGGCAGCTATCATGCAGATAGTTCACAATAACATATTTCCTGCATTTAAGGGCTGAGCCTGCTCCCACTCAATGTATTAGGAGTTGGATCAGGCTCAGCACAACACAGGACTAACCTTCCATTAGCCTGTCCCCATTGCCAGACATCCTTCCAGAAAACACCTCAAGCCTGGCTGAAACAGGGCTGAGTGAGATTGCTGTGTGTAGCCAACAAGATTGGATTCTGCTTTCAAGAGGCAGCTTTAAAGCACGCAAGAGTGATCTTGACATTGCGATCCCTTCCTGGAACAGGAGCTTCATCAAATTCTCTCTTCGCTTACAGTTGAGGGAATTACATTTTTTTTTCCCTGCAGTTTACATTCAGCCAATATCCCCTCCCCACCCAAATATTGTTCTTAAGGACTCTCATTGGATCACTGTTCCTCATTACAGAAATGGTTGAGAAGCACTAGTGACTTCTGAAAGGTCTAGCAGTACTAGTCCAGATGAGGCTTTCCATACTTCCAGAACTCTGGATTCTTTATTTAAAGTTACATGCGAACTTTTTATTTTAATTTATTCTTGCTCCAGTCACAGAAAATATGGATCATCCCTAATGATTTCTTTGATGCATTGCTACACACTGACAGCAGAGAGATGGACTTTTTTGGGGAGTATTTTTTAATTCTTTCTAGTCTCTGATATTGCAAACAATGAAGTCAGTCTGTGTTGACAGTGCCATTCAGTACACTTTTAAAAATGCACAGCCTATCTTGATTAAATCATTACAAACCACTTCTAGCTAAACACTACTGTCCCCTGCCTACACAAAAAGAAGCCTTACTTAAAGCAAAAAAACCCTCATACCTGACATTATAATGAAGTTATTTAACCTCTACATGATGAGATTACTTATTAGGCTGGATCACAGGTCCAGAAGAAAAGGGATTTACAGGCTTTTAGCATTTTTCTCTCTGAAAACAAGAATTTCCTTTATTGAAAAGGTAAAACGATTGGGAGAGACTGCATTTCATAAAGATTTACTCAGATGGAAAATCTGAGGTCACAATGAAATAAGATTAATAAAGCTGGCAGAGTTACCAGCGGACTGCTAATGTTCAAATAAGATTTCTCTTCTGCAGCCAAGCCTCGATGCTTGATTTACAATCCAGGGATCTTAACTTGATTCTAATATTTTTGGCGTCAGTGGAACAGAGTTGGAAAAGAGCAATTTGGAAGCTTCTGGTGCCCGTGAGCTGAATTCTTATGTGAAGAAATGGGGATTTTTGCCATTTTAAATTTTTCTATGTTTTTTACCCTTTTCTTTTCAAGTTACTTTTGAGGCTTCACTAGTAATTCTACAGAGAGAAGAATGTTCTACTATAAAACTAATCTGTAACTTCTAGTCAGTTTTGTTGAGAATTGTTCTCCATTTCCTACGAGACATGACTCTCCTCCCTCTCCACCCCAATCAAACTGTGCTGGGTGGCAGAACCAGAAAATAAGTAAAAAGCAATGCTTTAAAAATCTACAGATCTTTCAAGCAGATATACAAGCAGACACCTTGAAATATCCTCAAGTGATCAAACAAGAAACAATAACAGTAAGTGAACTGACTACCAGAATTGCATCTGTGATGAGGCACTGTATCTTCCATTTTTTCATTTGTTTAGTCTCGATTTGCAAGAACCTCAGATCAGAAACACCATTCAGAGATTATAAAATTGAGTAAGAAGAGTGACTATCAAACACTTTCCTTACCCTTACAAGGTATCTTCAGACAACACTGCTATTCTGGGTTATGGAACTGGAATATTTTCTGTTATTTTTCTTTCAGAAACTATTACAGTTTTTCAGCATAAATCTGGCATTAGTCTGCATCATGTATTTTTAGTACTCTGCCATTTTATGGTGTATTTTGTGGCTGGATGTATTCCATTCAACATTCGTTGTTTAAAATGGAGTCTGCTTCAAGGAAATATTACTCACATTTCTTTCAAAAGGCCATTTGCTTCCTGCTGTTTCCTGGTGATCAGCAAAGCAAACATGAAATTAAGATAAACCTCAACTTACCCACTAGTGTGTCTGTTAATTAGGAGGCAGGGAACACTGCACTTATCTTATCACACCTCATCAAGGCCAGCTGACACCTTTTCCAGCTCCTCCAGTACGCACTGCTCTGGAACATCACTGGCACTAGTAGTCTCACTGTATTCTGTGTATTTTCAGACCTGCTGTTTTCTTCTATGTCACCTATATCTTACAAATGTATCTTACAACTGTATCCTCTTTTTGTAGAGTGCCAGGGCCATTTTTCCAATAGGATACTCTACTATATAGGACTACCATTCACAACAGCACACACAGCACAATGCACCCAGAAGTTTTTCTAGATTCCTTAGTTGTCATTTTATGGGTACATTTAAGTGAAACAGAGGTTAAAACTAAAGGATGTGGTGGTAGAAGGAAAGAGGGAAGTGGGAGCCAAATCCCACAGGTGAACGCCCACCAGTGGTTTGGTAACAGTATGAATCACAGAATAGTAGGGGTTGAAAGGGACCTCTAGTCCAAACCCCTACCAAAGCAGGTTTGCCTCGAGCAGGTTGCACAGGAACATGTCCAGGTGAGTTTTGATAGTCTCCAGAGAAGGAGACTCCACACCTCTCCGGGCAGCCTGTTCTAGTGCTCTGCCACTGCCAAAGGAAAAAAGTTTTTCCTCACATCCAGATAGAACTTCCTGTGTTCCACTTTGTGCCCACTGCCCCTTGTCCCACTGCTGGGCACCACTGAACACAGTCTGTCTCCATACTCTTGACACATGCCCTTTAGATATTTATAAGCATTCATAGGATTCCCTCTCTTCTCTAGGCTAAATAAATGGTCCCAGGTCTCTCAGCCTGTACTTGTGAGACAGATGTTCCAGTCCCCTAATCATCTTTGTAGGCCTCTGTTGGATTCTCTACAGTAGTTCCCTGTCTCTCTTGAACTGGGGAGACCAAAACTGGACACAATACTCCAGACACTGCCTCACTAGGGAAAAGCAGAGGAGAAGAACCTCCCTCGACCTGCTGGTCGTACTCTTCTTAATGCAACCCTGATGAGGGGATGACCATGCCCAGAGCTGCTCAAAAGTCAGAATGGCTGTGTAGTCAACTTGTTCTTTTGAGGTTGCCATGCCGGATGCCTATGCCCAAGGCTATTCTTGGTTACATGGCAATAAACCTCCACTAAAATAGGAGCTGGATAGGGAAAACGTGTTTCATCCCACTTTCAGTTCTTCAACTCGTACTAGATGAAGCAGAGTTTTGTCTAAGACTAGGCTGGAGGACTTCACATAGAGATGCTCACATGACCTGAACAACTCATTATCACACAGACTTCTTTTCACATGGAAATTAGGGCCCAGAAAAGAGGATCTAAACCAACATCCCATGTGGTCAAAGTAATCAATAGGCACTAAAGGCTCCTTTGGCCACACTGTGCTAACAGTGTCTACGGCACAGGGAACCAATGCTCCTGCAGGCTGTAAATCCATACCCTCCCATTGCCTGTGCAGTAACCTCTCCACAGTGAACAGTATCTCTGCATTTACCAAGTAAAATATTAATGCTAAAATGATTAAGTGATTTTCTTCTTATTCTACAGGAAGAGCAGTGCAACATGTTTGAAACAAAGAAACTCAGCTTTAACTGCAAATAAGAAAATAAATCCAAAGTAACTAACTTTCAGTTAAGAGCAGCAGAAGAGAGATGCTGATGGTGCAATAGACTGATAGAAGAACCTGGGGACAAACAAGGTGAGCAAGGAGAATTATTTGGGATTTCATCAGCAAGACAGAAGCAACTTTTAGAGAGTAATGTTTATTCCAGCCTTGGAAGAAATTTGAGGTTGTCTTTTTTTTTTTTTTTTAAAAACACGCCAGCAAAAATTTTACTTATAGAATGTTATGTTTGAAATTATCTCTAATTTTGTTTCATGCTCTTACTGTCTTGCATGCATTTTCTGTGAATGTGATACCCATAGCCCTGGCATATTTGTTACATATAGAATTACAATAAACAAAGGTAAAGGAATTTTCCAAAGGAAACAGCAGAAATGCTTTTCAGATCAGCTGCTGTTTGCAAATATAAGCCAGAAAAGACATCAAAAGAGAAAAAAATCCCTTGTAGGCAATGCTTTATCTTGTATTTCCTACAGAAGTGGCAGACTCCCTAGATACTAAAGATATCTTTTCTTTTAAAGGCAAACAAATTATTTTAAATATAACTGAACTGTAAATATTTATTAGGCATCTTTTCCATTTGGTTGTCTGAATATGAATATTCCCAAGGCAGTATTTCTTCTGAAATTTTCAGCTTCAAGCCAGTGAACCTGACTTAACAACCAAACAAACCAACCAAACAAAACTCACCACAAACATGACAATTGCAGAAACATTCACAATTTTTTCTTTAAAACCTTCCACCTCTGCTTTCAATTGGTGGAATTTTGCCTAGTTTCAAACCACAGTGCTTGGGCCAGGCTGAAGACAGGAGACATATCAAGACCAGGGAACACCACTAGCCTTGGCCTGTCTACCTCATGTCAGGCAAAGTTGACAGTGAGCCTGCCTTGGCTTAAGTTTCAAGTGTGTAAGAGGGAAAAGCAGAAGATCAGAAGCAGCACAAGAGAAAACTCTCAACTATGTTAGGAATGATTTTTTAACAGCCAGCCAACTTCATCCAACTGATCTGACCATCAGTGAAAAACTTAACAAGTAACAGGACTGCACAAAAAATAACACCATAGATTTTGACTTAAGTTTGTTGGGCAGCTTATCAGCCAGTGCAGCCTGGTGCATAAAGCATCCCACATGTCCTCAGCTAGTCTCCCTGTCACTGCTTTATGAGTGCTGCTACACAAAGCAAAACTAGCCTTTCTTCACCCATCCTATCCTGCAGCTACTAATGCTCACTGAGATCACTTCCAAGTTGGATATCTTTTCCCTGATCGAAGTACTATTGGCATACTATTAGAGCAAACAAATAAAATCCTGCAATATCATTCACACGCACACAGAAAGAGCAGTCTGTGGTATTTTATACTGTCACACAGTAAACACTGGGATGGATTGAAATACCTCTGTGGCTTGTTAGCTTTATGTCTGAGCTCTCATTATCCAACACCAGTGAGCTGCTGAAGTTCTGAAGCTGAACAAGGTACACAAGCACAGCCACACTAATCAATGGCCTTCACAAAAGAGATAAGATTCCTTTCATTGGGATTTATACCACCAGGTTTTTCTCTGCATTTGCTGATGGCTAAAAGACATACATGGTCAGTCACTGGTGTTCAGTGGACAAGTGGTCCTTCACTGAGCCACAGTAACTCAGTGGCATGTGTCTGAACCTTAGATATTCCTGGGCAATGCTTGTCACCAGCAACACCTGATTTGGTCCTCAGATCTCTTACCAGATACTGAAGTCGCTGGCGTTCGGTCTCTGGAGTGAACTCTGAAGACATTGGAATGACTTCGCCGTTTCGGATTATTATAGCCCTGTAATAGTAATAAAACATCATCAGTGCAGGGAGAAAAAAAAAAATAGGAAGAAATACACAGAAAAGCACAGGGTACAGTTACACTCTTATTCTCCTCAGTCACAGTAAAATAAAGCCATTTCTTTTCTACTGAAGTTGTCAGCAGAACGAGATGATAATTCCTGCCCTGCATCCTTTAGGCTGGATAACAAAGTGTATTTGTATATGCCAAGCTCATTTCAGAGTTCACAAAAACATCCAAGCAACAGAGGCAGGAGTTATTTCAGTTGATGTCTACAGGGTCTCCTTATTAAGTGAAATGCAGACACCCAGAGGAGATGCTGCAGAATCACTGATTGTAGGACAACTCTTTGCAGGTTTTAATCCCAGTTGTGGCTGACACTGTCTGAACTGCTGGGTTCAAATGACTCATTCAAGCACTTTCCAATTATTGACTGGTCATGTGTCAAGTCAGAATGTTTCTACTCCAACAGCATATGGAAATGACAAAGCAAATCCTGTTTAACACAAATTTAACTAGTTACCTGCCAAAAGATGACAGGTAATGCAATGGCTATAGATAAGTCAGGAGATATCACATACACTTCTGCAAACACCAGGAAGAAAATTCTCCCAGACAAGTGCCTGTTGCCTTGTAACAATTTGATATGCTACATACAAAATATGGTCTGATTCTTTCCTGGTGCGATGCCACTGGCTGAAACACTGTCACAAGAGGGAAGAATTTACCCAGTATTCCTACTGCATTCTGAAGTCATGTATTCAACTCACAGAACTGCATTCTTAGATCTTTCTATTATTTACAGAGCTCTAAGTTTAGTAACCCTCGTCGCTTTCGAAGAGCTGGGTGAACTATGTATCATCCCAAGGATTTTAATGCCTGTTTTGGAGCTATTTCTCAATGTATCAGTAGATTAATTCAGTGTTTGGACAGTAGCAGCGTACCGGCTGTCCTCCTGAATTGTCACAGAATTCGGTGTAGATAAAACAACCGTCACTTAGATTCTAGATATTCAGTTTCTACATGTTTTAAAGAATCTCCTTTCTGTGATCTTATCCTGTTGATGTGATATTCATGCACTAGCTTTCCTATCTTGATAATTTAATCAATTTGCTGGCATTGCTTCTATGCCAGGTATTGATGGCACTGCAATACAACCAACAAATATGGTAGGCACACAAAGACTGAAAACTTAACCACTGATTTCAAAATGCAGGCATCTTGAGAAAGCCAGCCTGGGTACAAACCAGCTTTATAAAATTAGTGGCACTGGATAACTTGCCAAGTCTTCTGGATATGACATTAGGCTAAAATTGTCTCCAAATAATCATCTACTATTGCTAGTATGCAAAAGGAAGGAGCATTATCAAAGAGGAAAGGAACTGTTCACATTTCTGAGATTCATGTGGCAAAGAACAGACAGCTACAGGATGGTGTTACAATGGGAGAGGTGGGAAAAGGCTCTAGTAATGAGGGGAACAGCTCTGCTTTGACAGATAACAAATTTACTGCTCCTGGACTTCCATCACTCCCTTGCAAATAATCCTGTGTAGAAATTAGAAGTGGCAAGAGTACAACCTACATACTGAAGGCTCCCACCGGCCCTCCACTGCTACAGTAAAAACAAAATTGTGTGCTTGAAACAAGATAGACATGGTGGTTGTAACTCATTAACTTCTTAAGAGAAATTTATGCAGAATTTTTCATGTAATTTTTTTACCCTTTATGGGATCTGAATACATGACAGGCTTATAAAAATGCTGGGCCAATTAAAAATAATAAAAGTTTGCTGAAAATTTTTCTTTTGAATTTCTGAGACAGTCATTTAAAAAATGACTTGAGAACTCTACCACCTCCTTTCTGCCTTTTTTTTTTTTTTTTTTTTTTTCCCCCAATTCCTAAGGTATTTAGCTCTGAACCAGACTCCTTTACTCAAAGACAGTGGACAGTTTTTAAAACCTTTTCATACGTAATTTGACTCACTTGAGTAGGCCTCCATTTAAGGGGACTGTGGGTTTAGTGCAGAATAAGTACTCTGGCACCAGTCTAGACTAGACTGATCAAAGGAGTTGATCAGACACTAACCAAATTTTACACACTAGTTTAAGAGACTCATAAGGGATCTACTGATCTTGTGCTTGTCTAAAAGAGCTAATATAAAACCACACATTGATATAACTGCTAGCATGTCAGGCTAATTTTCTAATTATCCTTTGCTTCCCCTCTAATCACCATTTCACAGGAAATCCATATTTTAAAGACCACTCAGACCAGTCTGGGGTTCACCTTTTTCTTTGTGCACAATGACATACTTCCTACACACATTGTTAGCTATCATTCTCACTTCTAGGGGTAGAATTGGGCCCTGAGGGGCTCACATCATATAAAAAGCAATTCAGAGGCGAGTGGGTCAACCTTTCACGGCTCAACTTACTTTCACTAGAAATTGCAGCCACCTGGGATGAAAAGCACAACCCAGCACAGAAAAAAAAAACCAACCACAAAGTCTTTGGAGGGAGGGAATTAAAGCAATGCTGTTGATACCTGTTAAAACAGAGCCTCAGTTTTATGTTTTTCATTAATGTTTTCAGCTGTTGGACTGTATTCAACTTGCAAGTTACAGCTGCTCATAAGAGTCAAATGATTTGATCTGAGGAATTAGACAGCTCTAGATATGAGTAATGTGAGGGATGCAGAATGCACATGTATAGGTCACTGGTCTGTCAACTGTGGTGGGCTCATTATCCTCTTACTAGGCTCTTTACCTTTCTGCACCAGCTTCTTAGCCATTTCATGATAGCAAGGGGTATTTCTGATGGCTCAAGTGACACAAATGGACGCATTTGTCAGCCATCTCACTGGAGAGGCTGGGTGCAAAAGCCTGGCCCAGGAGCCACCCTGCTCGGAGGCATATTCCCCTGTGATTGAAGAGGTGCCGAATCAGGCCCTAATTGGGTTTGGAGACTGAACTGCCCTTTCCATGACCTCACAGTGACAGAGCTGCCAAGCACCAGCTGAAGGCTTTTCCCACTGAGCAACCTCCAGAGCCCTGAATTCAATAGCCCAAAGTCAATAACTGCTCACGAGGAGGGAGCCTGGCTGATGCGAGAACTCCAAACAGCCCAGCAACTGCTTTTAGAGACCCACTCTACACCGTCCTGCAGGACAATTAATTTTGACTTTACGCTTCCTAATGGACTAAGTAGCAACATGGCATTATATGAGCACTGCTGCTTCTGCCACGTGTGAAAGATGCCTGTATGCAACGAAATAGTGCTCTGAAAGCATTTAGCTCCCTGTGCATTGTGAAAATATGAATGTATTATTTTATACCAGAATACAGCTGTCCTATTAAACTGTCAGAAATAGCTACATAGGAAGCAAGAACAACTCTGTGAGATTCAGTGCCCAGAGAGCATCTGATTTTGCCATGTTTAATAGTGACATTTTAATTTCAGCCACATTGGTGAAACACATTATAGTAGAGCCACGGGGCAAGCCTGCCAAAGGCAGATGGATGATTCATGTTTGCGGGGAACAAGTATGTCAACACTAACCAAATATTCTCTGATGACAAGGTTGCTTCAGACCCATACCAATCATTAACTTTTATCACCAATGAAGAAGTAATTAAAAATGGAAGGTTCTTTTGGAAGATAGGAAACTGGGAGTCACAGATCTGCAGCCTTCTTGGTGCATCATAGCTCTCTTGCCCCTCCACACAGCATCGTCCACACTGAACAAACAGGAGAAACTGCTCTTGAGTCTTGAGGCCACGGAGGTCATTAAGTCACTTTTTTTGATCCATTGTAAAAACAAACTATAGCTTTCCCTGAGTGTCTCCCCAGTTTTGAGCCCAGACACCTCCCCCCCCACCCCCCCCACACCCCCCCCCCCCCCCCCAAATTACAGATCGTACTTGCCCTTGTGTTTCACAGATATGTCCTCTGCATAACAAAGAACGTATGTTCATTAATCCAGAGCTGGTAAATATTCACAGAAAATAGGAATATATTTGGAAAAGAAGTCCCCAAAACACAGCTGAAGTAGCCTAAAAGGGAAGAAACAAAAATCTGATTTTGTATCTCTCTTCTGGCCACTTCACTGAGCATTTTCTGATCCAGAGAGGCTGTGCCCTGAACAACTAAATGTGGAGCAAGTGATATGACAGTACCTCAATGAGTAAGGCAGGACCAGCAGTCACAGCAAATCCTGCAACAGGCTACGTCCACTCAGTCACACACAAGTGAAAAGAAACACCAGAAGCTCAAAAAGCTGCATATAAATCTACAGAAACTAATATATTTATCTTTTGGACTGACATAACTGAATAGACCATGGAGTTAAGTTAAATACTCTTTTGTGTATTTTGGCACTCACACAGAACTTTAAGTATATGGTTTGTTTTGTATATTCAGATTCGCCATTTTAAAACAGTATTTGGTGCTCTACCCCTTTTAAAACATGTGGTGAATGAAGCAAAAGAAGTGTAAAAATCTCTGTGTGTTGTTCTGCAGCTCTCATGCTCCGGATGCAGCAACAACACTGGCTTAAGGAAAATATCAATAGCTTTTGCATTTTTAATATGGTTAAAACAGCCACCTCTCCTTGAATCAAGCACAGATTGTTTTGTTTGTTTTTCATGATCTATTTTTTTTTTTCTTTTCTGGAGAACACAATCAGCTGAGAATTGCACAGCATTCTTTCTGAGTTTATGAGGAACAAACGGGGAAACTCATACATTTTAGAGGAAGCTATTGTTGGTTACTCCTATTTAATCACACAGAGAAAGAAACACTTTAGCGAACAAGGTCAAAAGTGTAATTTCACTGCTGTCATGGGTCTGCTGGGATTCTGGTCTTCAAAACAAAGAGGCATCTCCTACTGTTAGGAGTATTCAGGGGACACCCTGATTCCATTACACACTTTTTCGGCCAAAAATTATTTGAAACGCAACATTAAACCACACATTTCTACAACAGAGGAGAGAAATCTGGTAAAGGTGACAAAGAAAGACCATTTGGAAAACCCTTTTTGACAGCATAGATCAATTCCAAGCCACAGGGAGGATGTATCCATTTTGTCAAAAGGTGTTAAACACTGTGGATTTGGTACAGATGAAGCAGAAGTGTCTGGCCTGTCTGAAGAGGTATTAGAAATGTGTCAATGCAAAAGAAAAAAAGGATTAAACTGACAAAAAGAATAAGGCAGGGTTTTATTATATTCAAAGGGGAACCAAGCAGTAGATTTTAATTAGGTGTGTCACAAACCAGCTGAGAATTATGAAAAAAAAAAAAAAAGAAAAACAACCAAAAAACCACAACCAAAAGTAAATCCTAGAACTATGGAATCAGCCTAGATGGGTACTTGTTTACTATGGTAACTAAATGCCTATATTCGGAGAAGCCAAGGAAAAGTAATGCTAACTTCTGATGAGCTTCCAACCAGTTTTGTTTATTTATCTTTTCTTAATTGTTAAGAAGTAAAAGCAGAAGTGATTCTAAAAAGATTCAAAATGCTTCTCTCCTCTCTAAATGAAGCACTGGAACTTACAGCCATTACAATTACTGATGTCTTCTAACGTGCCCTGGCACATTGGTTTCACTTATTACAGCCTGAATTACTGTCCTTTAGTCCCATGCAGACTCATTTCTCAATGTTTCTTTAGAAACCAGGTGAACAAACACCACACTGCACTGGCAATAATCATGGAACTATAGTGCAAAGCTTTTAAATTAATTCCTTAATTTTATGGAATACGGCAGGCTGGGGATAGTGAAACAAACCATTATATAACTTTTAGCTGGCATTAAAACAGGTCCCAGTGATGACATATTCATCACCATAAAACTCAGAAGTGAAAGCAGCAACCCTCAGCAACACCAATGGAAAAAAAACAACCACCCTGGCTGCCTCCCACCTGTAATACCCAAGAGATGTTTCAAATATGCCCCAACTTCTACTCGGCACTACTACCAAGAAGAAAACAAACAACAAACCAGGGAAGGGGTAGAGCTGATGAAAATTGCCTCTGTCTTGATTTTTCCATCCACTGCCACTCAACAGTCCTGCCACCTGGCTTCTTCATATTTTTCAGTGCCAGCATCAGGCTGTCCACAGAAATATTGTGACAAAATAGAGACAGTGGATCATTTTTCTTACAGCTGAACAAAGCCAGTGTTAACAGGGAGTGCAGTTTTCTTGCTTGTGGCTCTCCCCATGACAGTGTTGTCTTATTGTGTATGCCATGTCCAAAGCAGACTGCTCAGATACGTTTATTCATCACCTGGGGGAACTTCAGCTCCCTCAAGCCAATAAAGGGTGCAAGAACTTGCCTTGGTGAAGTACTGCACAAAGACAAGTTTAAAGTAATTTCCGACAGGAGTATGCTTTGGCATTTCTTGAAGGAACAATGAAAAACTCTCCCAAAATTCTGCTAAGGCCTTTTGCAGACTGCCAGCTGCTCTGGCTGCACTGAGGGTTAACATCTCCGCAGCCCAACCACCAAGTACAGCCCTGCTGCAGCAGGACACCAACCGGTCAGGTGTTCCTGGATATTTCATTCAAGAGCCTCCTTGCACCAGCACAGAGACAAAAGTGCGGTTCACCTCTCTTGTGGCAACAGAAGAACCTCCTCCTGCATCTGAAAAGAACCAGGGAATGAAATTTTGAAATCCAGTCCCTGCAAGAAACCCCAAAAGTCGCCTTTCAGAGGTGCCGACAAGAACACGAGCTGTTCCTGTGCACACACGTGTTGAGCTTTACGTTGTTTCCAGTTACCTGATTCATTCATATTTACACTTCTAATGCTTATTTAGCAATTCCTGTTGAGGCGGCCTCTGGGCAAAATGAGGCTGCTGATATACTTTAAAGCCACTATTCTGGTGGTCTGGTTTTGCTAAATGAATTGCATTATTTTTAATAAAAAAATAAATTAAAAAAAAAAATCACAAGTGGGCAAGTAAAAGCTGTTTCTCAAAGCAAAATAATATTCTTAGATTTTCACGGAAGGGCTTACTTCTCATCTATACTAGCACCTGAGCCAGTCTGTATCTTCCTTACTGCCACCAAAAATAATAAAAATCTGAATTTTTAGAATTGATCTCATATTCCGACCCATGTATTCAAGTAATAACTTAGGAAGCAGCAGGTAAAGGGATTTTTCTACTCCTAGCAGCCTCCCTCTGCGCTATACATTGCATCCACCAGTGAGAAGCACTCGGCCGTCACCAACATGGGAACTAAATTTTTCGGTCATTTCTGCATCGCTACTCACTCTACAGTTTTAAATAGAATGTAGTACTGAGCTTGCAGATTGTACACAGAGGAGAAGACACATTTCCTGGCTATTTTTGAACCCAGAAGCTGTATGCTTCTAGTTCTCAGTTGCCTCTTTGATGGGCTGCAGCACCATTCCCATAGGACAGTCCCACTAATTCCCTGCTCTAGTTTAGGTCCTCAAGTGTACTGCTTGTCCGATGCAATCTAATTACAGAGGACTTAGCAGTTGGCTTATTATTAGCACTTGACTTTATTAACAGTGTTTCATTTTAGGGCTAATTGTACTTTTTTTTTTTTTACTCTTCATCACTAATGGGATGGCACTGGCTATCTGTATGCTATTTTTTTGTTTGTTTGTTTAATCAGGAAAGTAACTTTTGCTATTGAATCAGTGGTGACTTTGTATGTTTACCTATACGCTTCTAGCATTGCTTACTCTGGTTCCAGCAGCACTAAACCAAAAGTCAATGCACTAAACTAAAATGCTCTGTAATTAACTGGGTGTACTTTCCTGTTGACTTACATCTGAATGCACTGATCTTTCAGAGAGGACTTTAGCTGGCAGCTAGGAAGCTATTACAAGCCAGTTTATAGTGAGTTTATAGTGATGCTGCTAGCACACAAAAACTGCCCACCATAGGTTCCAGCATCCTTAGGATGGAGATTTGCTGCCCTCACGGGATTCATTTTGCCCATGATGATTTCAGTGTTGTCTCCATTTGGACACAGATAAGCCCAGGGTTTCAGTGATGATACATCACCACGTTTCTGTATCACAGCTGAACAACATGCTGCCAATTACTCAGGCTGTGCCAGGGAAATGAACGAAGAAGTCCAGTCACGTCTCTCTGGCCAGCTCTGAGCCTAAGGACTGGTATCTGTGGAATCAAAGTCTTTTTCCCTGCTGTCCAGAGTATCACGTTCATCTCCAGGACAAGTTACTATGGCAACTAAACCTGGGCTTAGTAGATGAAGGCATTGCTGTGCAAGTGAGTGTTTATTTTGCCAGTAATATGACTGGGATATGGCTGACCACGTAAGATGGAAGAAGCAAGCATTTTTTCACCCCTGCTCTTCACTGTCTTCCCATTGAGGGAAGCAGGATGACTTTTAGCACCTAAAGCATCACATCTACTTTGATCTCAGCTTTTCTGCTTAAATCAGTGGCAGTTGCAGGATGCTGGAACAAGCTGGACTGAGAAGTAAAAGCAGATTGAAAGTGCACTCTGCTCAGTCTCCATCAGTGAATTTATACCGGTCTTGCTTCATTCACCCATGCAGAAGTGACAAGGGAAGCCCTTGCTAAAAGCCCCCAGAGCAGGGCTCAAGCTGCATTGCATAGCTGCTGCTGAGACTGAATGGCCTGGGCTACCTGGGAAACTTACAGAATCCAGAAGATAAGAAAAGCTTTCCAACACAGTAAAGACCATAGCAGATTTGAAATATTTACCAAGCCATACTGGGGAGCTCCCCCTGGCCATTCTACCATAATATGGATGGGAGGTAGAGGTCCAAGGTGACCAGTCTATTTTGTGTACCTTGTAACCCTGGAATGAAGAACTTGCAGATCTCTCTGTGGTCACCTACAAAGGTACAGATCAAAAAGATGGGTTTGAGTTTAATACACTACACTAGGATATCTGGATTCTGGTATATTTGCTTATAGCACATGCTGTCTCTATTAGAGGTCACAGGCTTTTTATGTATCAGAAAGTACTAGTAAGAGTGATTAAAAACTACATCTCAGAGCCCTTCACTCATCTTGCCTCAGACTCTAACAACTTTACAGGCTACACATGCAACATACATGAAAAGTTGTCAGTACTTCAACAGTACTGATATTCAACAGTAAAAATAGGCAGCAGAAGAATTTTTCCTTGCAGTGGCAGCAACCAGCTTTTTTTGTCTGGCCTGATCTGCTAGCTTGGGTTTTGTTGGCCTTTTTTTTTTTTAAGGCTGAAAATATACAAGAATTCATCACACCTGGAAACTAATAACAATGAACTGTGGCTTTCCAGCTTACTGATATTACTTGAATAGCTAAAATTCCTCCCCTTTCACATAATCTGGAACATAAGGACTTGATGGATAGACGATGTCTGTGTGGTTAGGACCAAAGACTTAACACAATGTACCACTCACCAAAAATGTTTATAATGGCTTCAACACCTGCTAGATTGCCATAGACATTGCTAAGGCTTATGCTCTCCCAGGAAAAACAAGAGTTTGGAGAAGAGGCAGGATATTTGTTTTGTCTTCAGCAACGCTCACTTTGTCTAAGAACATTTACTGCCAAATTAATAATTTCTGCCAAGTCAGGGCTAGATACCCTGGAACTTGTCTTCTACTGGACTGCTAGAAAACATTCTTCTTCATTACTGCACTTTAAGTGCAATGACTTATTTCTGATCCAACACCTTTTCTCCACACCTCACTTAAAGTGTTTCCTGAAGTGCTTCCAAAAGCTTTACCCAGCACAAAATCATGCAATATCTGAGGTTACTGCTATTCCTATGAATCCTGTGCACTTGCTTCTCCCTGGAAGAACGCCAGGGAGAAGAAGAGGAGCAGAAGTGTCTTCTGTAGGCCTGCAAGTCAGGCTTCTAAGGAAAGGAAGAAGGGGAAACAGAGAGATGGGACTTGGCCATATCTCCCAAGTGTGACTAAGATGCCATGGTCTTTTCCAACATTTTTGGCTAGTCAGGATCAGACTAATCCACCTACCAAACTGCAGTCAGTGAGGAGAATGTGTGTGGGAGAGACTGAAAGACTAGCTTCATCTTGAATTCAGTCTCCTCACTACACAGGATCCGAGCAGACAAGGCTTAGGTTCTCTGTTGCCCTGAAATGATCAAGCATTTATTACTTTCAAGTTATTCCAGCAAAGAATTAATCTAAAAAGTGGATGTGCACATAGATTAATCAAAATACAATCTGTAAGTGTTGCTCTTGCATCTTGGGAGCCTTCTTTTGAGTATTTGTAAGCATGAGACCATAAAGAATCATCACCACAGATTGCATGGCCCCAGGATAAAAAGGCCTTGTGTATGGTTCAAAGATTTACAGCTCTTTTTTCCCATCTTTAGGAGGAGACAGGAAAAGGAACACTTTCCCAAATACTGCAGAAGCTTAGTAACTGAGTTAGTCTTTCCTCTAGAGACCTCCAAGTACTGAATATGAAGGACAGTTATTATTGTTTATGCAGACACAGATGTAAGGAGACAGGGAGAGCGTAGGCAGACCACTCAAGGAAAACAGGAAAAATACACACGATTTAGATTAGAAGTTGGGTAGTTAAGAAAAACAGAAAATTAGGGGGAAAAAAAAGGCACAACAACCACCCAAAAAAAAAAAAAAAAAAAAAAAAAAAAAAAAAAAAAGAGAGATAAAATTTCTTAAAAATGCTGTAAACCAGAAATTAAAACAAACTCTCTCAACAACAGTAATATGCCAGGATATGTTTGGGTTTCCATCCTTACACAGTGTTAGTGCTTGTGGTAAAAGTCACCCTGCTGGACTGCCTTCAGGAAGAGGTCAGATACCATGAGCCACAAAAATGGGTCAGAATCATCAATTCTGACTTCTCAGAAATTCTTTTTAAGCTACAGTACCAGTCAGCAGATACATGGCTATTTCCTGACCTCCTCATTTACTTCAGAAGAGCAAATCAATCCCCCAAGTTTGACTTCCTACCATGAGAACTATGCATATGGGAAGCAGCTGACAAAGCACCATGACACAGAACAGGGAAAGTATAAACATAGTGAGATTCAACACAAGCAGCAAATCAAGAAAGAACTTGAAGAGTAAAAGTAGAATTCAATTTTGAATTTTTTTATTACACTGGAAGAAGCTGGTGTAATAAACACACTCTCACATTTGGGCACCTGAAGGACCAATGGAGTTGCTTAACTTGCACCCATGTGGAAGTGCCACAAAAACACTTACTCAACAAGCTCCTATCATTTAATAATCCCAAATGACTTACATTAATTCTACACTTGCAAAAAAGAGGAAAAAACCCCAATCTATTATGGACATGAGGATAGATGTTCAAGCAGAGGGTGAATATGCCCTGAAAACATAAACATGGGGAAGCAAAAGCAAAGAGGCAAAAAGATGATAAAAAAAAAAGTGCTGACGAAGCAAAGCAAAAAATCCAGTGACAATGCAAGTCTGTGAAGCCTCGGAAACATCAGGCTCTTGCTTTGATCCTATGTTCTGCCAATAAATCAAAAAAGCCCACGTACCCATTTGCAGACTTAGTGAGTGTTTCAGGGACCATGGAAAAGTCAAATCCACTTGTGGTGTTCTGCTTCTCATGAAACGACAAAAGCACAGCTACCCTCCATGGCTCCAAGCACAGCACAAAATGACAGTGCCTGCAGCCTCCCAGCAGCTCCTTATCCAGACAACATAAAAGCCAGAAGAACACTCATGCTAAAGATAGTTAATATGATCATGCTGCATTTAGTCACTGTAGCAATATTGAGAAAGTGTTATATGTTGCATGAGGCTAAACAGGAATTGGGCAGTAATCAGTAAAAACATTAAGTCCATATTTTACTACTGCTTCATCACTGGCTATAAAGCAATATTCTAATAAAGAGCATAGAACTAAAAAGAACAGAGATTAACAAGGCATGTTATGGCAGTTTAGAAGTAAAAGTCACTTTAGCAATATAAAACTGAACAATAGTATTTAAAAGAACAAGTAGAGAAGATTTATTATTCCTTATTTAAAAAAACCCAAAACCCCCAGAAACCAAAAAACAAACCAGCTATTCCAAAAGTCTGGCCTAGTTACCACAGTGTATATGTCAATCTGGTAAGTAAAGCACAGTGCCGCTCAATGCTCACCAGAAAAGAACTATATATTAGATAGCTGTCTATAGCACTATCAGTACCTAGTTGGATAACCTTGCATGGACAATGCCAACCACTAAGAGAGAGAAAAACAGAGAGAAACATTAGAAAAAACTTTGGCCAACATTCAGACATTAATTTTGACTGTACAAGTAGGTATATTTATGGCAGAGTCCAAGAATGATAAGGCAAGCCATTAGAGAATGGAAGTGGCTCCCTCCAAGTTGTTTTTATCAGGCTCTGAATACATCACCTCATTTTTAGTAGGGTTCTGGTATCATGTGCAGTTAACGTATAATTATTATAGAATTGTGATTGCATCGTTAGCAGAAGTTTAATTATATCATTGACATTAGTGATGCCATAACATCAAGTTCAATAATAGTTCATAACAAAACCTACAATTAGCACAATTTTTCCTCCCTTTTACACCAACCAAAAGTGTTCAGCTTGGAGAAGCCTAATAGTCCATACAGAAGCGAGCTAGGGCTGAACCTGAAAGGATTGCTGGCTGGTAATTTAGTAATATGGTAATTAAAGTCTTTTCATGATGTAATTACACATCAACTACAAAAGGACAGCTGCTATACAACACTGCCAGGGTACGTGGCATGAAATGATTAGATTTGAGAAGCTTTGGTGGTTAAACTGAATACCACAGACATAAGTCTGAGGTATAGCTGGCACCGCATAGCACATTATTATTCAAGTCTCACACTTGGCGTTTCCTTAGTCTCCTTGTGATAGTAACAGTTTGTTGCATGTACCTTGGTCCTGTGACAGCAGAAGCTGTTCAAAACCCACCTTTAAAAGCTTCTGCTGTTTTGAAGTTCCTTGGAATTAAAACACCTAACCTTCTTCTGAACAGAGGCAGAACAAATGAGGTTTGCCTCAACCCAAAATGTTTATTCCCACTCCTTCAGGACAAAACCTCTTCCAACAGACTCTAGTCTGTGGGAAATGTAGCTTGATTTATTTGTAGAATTTTTCCATTGGGGGAGCAGAGAGGGGAGAAGGACAGAGAAGCAGCACAAATGAGTAGGTGAATCAAAGAAACTAAAGTTTGACTGAGTAACGGAGGGTTTTGGCATCTAGTTCCAACAGCAACAAGCACAAGTCCTCTGTTTGGGTGAAAAAACAAACCCTGTCCTTCTCAAGAGGAGACAAACAATATTTTAAGTAGTTTCCATACTGTATTTCTCACTGCCCTCATATGTATCAGTACAAACTGCAAAACTATCCACACAAGGCATGAGACAGCAAAAAAGAACATGTTTTTCCAACTAACATGAATTAAACTTCTTGGCTACGTAACTGGGCTCTTAAAAATAAAGGAATGCAGTGTGCACCCTGGCAGCAGGCAGATAACCTCAGAGTTGCTTTTCTAGTACTAAAATGTCCTTTTAGTGATGAGGAGCAACTTAGATGTTTTGCAATAGCCATTTTTCTCCCTTTCTAAAACATGGGAAATGGGGATTTGGTAGGAGTGAGGATGAGATCAACTATCTACTGCACTTTAAAGCTTTTCTCTTCTTGAGCTATGAAAATCTGGAAGTGGGTTCACTTGAAAGATTTTAGAAATCCAGAGAATTCTCAACACAAGAAAGGCTTCCATGAAGTTCATTTGGAAAGTATAAAACCAAACTAACTCCTTTGGATCTGGAAGGACCCTGTTACCTACAAGATACGAGGAAGGAGTAGAAAAAAATTGAGTCCTGGTTCAAACAAGATCCAGATGCCAATGGCTTTCCTTGTAATTCCTACTCTTCCTGCTTTTCTAAAGGGATGTTTTTGATGGGCATGATGAACTTTCAAAGCCTACTGAAGCTTTAACTACAGCAGACGCTTGTGCTAATTCAAGATCCCCGTCAACTAGTTTCTTCCTATTGGGTGTCAGAGGCTGCAGTGGAACTGAGGCTGCAATGTTGCTGAGGCTGCTCTCAGGAAGCATAGGAAGAATCTTAGGGGAACCAGAAGCAGACAGACATTTAAGAACAAAGATCTCAACTGCCCAAAACTAGGTTGTGCATGGCCAATTTTACACAGCACACTTAAGAGACAGTAAAGCAATATACCCAACCCAATGGAAGAGACTTAACTGTACTTTGAATCATAGAAATGTCTGGGTTGGAAGGGACCTCTAGAGGTCATCTAGTCCAACCCCCCTGCTGAGAGCAGGGACATCCTCAACTACAGCAGGTTGCTCAGAGCCTCATCAAGCCTCACCTTGAATGTCTCCAGGGATGGGGCCTCAACCACCTCCCTAGGCAACCTGTTCCAGTGTTCCACCACCCTCATGGTAAAGAGCTTCTTCCTTACATCCAATCTAAATCCACTCTTTTCTAATTTAGAACCATCACCCCTCATCCTTTCACTCCAGGCCTTTGTAAACAGGCCCTCTCTAGGCTTTTTGTAAGCTCCCTTTGGGTACTGGAAGGTGGCTGTTAAGTCTCCCCAGAGCCTTCTCTTCTCTGGGCTGAACAATCCCAGTCCCCTCAGCCTGTCCTGGTAGGAGAGGGGCTGCAGGACACAGGCTGCAACTTGAGGCAGACTGACAGAAGCACCTGGCTTGGTACATGAATAGTAGCTCATCAGAACAAATACATCTGTTTAAACCTGAAGCACTTTCACAGTTAGTCCAGCTCCGCGCTTGTGTATTGCTAGTGCAGTTTTGCCCCCCATGGCTAAACACGTGCCTGTAACTGGATCAAATGTGTATCTACAGTCTTGACAAAACAGTTTCTGAGTGAGAGGTTAGGAGATGTTGATGTACCATTAAAGGGAGACAAATAATGGGAAGAGGTAAATAAGAGTGAGCAAATTATAACAGCTACTATACATTCTGACTTTAGAGGTTTATTCTTATTCAGGGTTCTTAAACCTGAGTTTCTCAGCTAATCATGTATAGGGTTGCTCGATGCCAGATGTTAGTGTTCCAGAAAGAGGAGAATACGCTGCACTCAAGGTGGATAAAAAATAAGAAGTAATTGTTGCACTTAACTGCAAATCATGGAAAGCCAAATTGTGTTTAAGAGCTCAAGGAGAAAGGGAACAGCATCACGGATATTTGCAGAGTTTTTTGAGATGGAATGAATAAGAACCTGCAAGTAAAAGCAATGAAGTGTCCTGAAGATACCACCATGGATGGGGAAGAGAAACAGCACAGGGACAATATAAAAGCTATTCCAAAATCCTTTCCCATCTGTCTCCCATGGACACTGACCTGCATGTTTCAGGGACTATGCTGGCCTTACATTACAGTGCCCATAGACTCTATATTCAGAGAAGCATAGAGATGCTTTGCCCAAACTGACATCATGCCAAGGCAAAGCCTTAGTCTGAGTCCATGACTGGAATTTATTCCTTCAGCACTATCCTTTTGTACGTTTCTAGAGAGTCTGAATTTCACATGCTCCATTTAAAACTGGCAAGTCTCAATATCTTCCTGTGTGATAATCACATTTACAGAGGCCTTGGGTATGACCAGAAGCTACTCTGGAAGTCTAATTGGGATTTGCCTGTTAACTTTTTTTT
>JANHGN010013586.1:65618-76872 GCA_024605025.1 Megaceryle maxima | reverse complement strand
AAATTCATTCTCTCCTTCCAAAGCTTTGTGTGGGACCTATACAAAAGCTTCCGATACAGAGATGCAGGCTTAGTTCAGGAAGCAGCCTAGGCAGCCCATGTTTACAAGAACAAACCCTGCTTTTTATTGAGGTTATTGACATACAGTGGTCTTCTGCTTCCAGAATTATCCTTGTGATGGAAATGCCTTAGTACCAGCATCCTTTCCTCTGTTCTGGATTTTTTTTCTTTTTCATTCCTTTTGAGGATGCTTGTTGGAGAAATATTTTCTCTCTTTTCTAGACTTCAGACTGTGAAAATTGCACATAATGTGCAACCAGCATTTTCCATTTCTTCACTATCTCATCACTTCCTAGTCTACCAACTGCATAAAACTATAGACAATACAGACAGAAAGCCAATTAGACTAGGATTTACCTTGTCTGTTCAACAGCTGAAGCCTAGCATATATGTGTCTTCCCAGTGTTACAGTTAAGAATTCACATTTTATGGGCCTCACCTACCTTGTAAACATATATCCTGGTGTCTTATAAGAAGCATTCAAAAATGCAGGTAAATGTGGCTATGCCAAAAGGAGCTGGAGCAAGTTTAGATATGAAGACATAATTGATTAAGTAGGTAATATATATAAAGTCAAACTTTAAGATATAGCAGAGTTCCATCCTCTTTTGGGTTATTAAAGTAAATTAATGACTTGGAGCTGTGTAGGGGTTTCCAGAAAAAACACTGTAATAGCCAACTGGCCACAGTTTGCAGCCTATAGAAGGGGGAGATGTTTATTCTTCAGCAAATTGCCTGCTCAGGCATCACACAATATGTACTCTATATCTGACAGATCATAATGCAGAAACGACAACTGAATCTTAGAATAACACCATTGAGTATAAAATACGATGTTGGCTTGGGAGAAAATGAACCAATCATAGTCTTTGTAGGGACCCAGATATTTTCAAAATTTCACAGTACTCTTTTCCATAATGATAGCTTGGCAGCTGCTCAAAAGTAGCTATTTTGTGCCATTTTAAAGCCCTGAATGTGAAATAAGCATTCAAAAAATCTTTGCAAAATATACAGGGGAGTAAACGGTGTAGGAGTGACTCCCACGCACAGAGCTATAAAGCCAGGCTCTGCTTCGCTATCTGCAAGCCATACTCATAGCTGTGCTGCGCTCCCCATACGGAAACCATTTGTTGGTTTCCATCCAGGTCCAGACTGAGACTTTGATGGTGTGCAGGCATTTTCCACATTTCACAGCACACTTTGACACATTGCCCGGGGACGGAGGCACCAGCATCCCCTGGCCACCCTGTATGACTTGCTTCAGGCTGAAGGCTCAGCATCCCGTGTCTAGGGCTGCTCAGGCCTTCCCAGCCTTCACTGAGGTGTAACACCGGGGAGCTGCACTGCCCCCTCTATTAGCGCTCTTCTGTATGTTACGTGGAAAAACTATTTGGAGCTTTGCTTTCTGATTTTTGTAAAAATCACGATCAGCTAAAAGGCCGCCGCAATAGCCGAGAGCCATTAACAATCCCAAAGGAGCAAAGGGGACAGAAGCCACTAGGATCGTCTGTGACAGCAATTACCTTTGGTTTGTGAAGTTCCCCTTCACACGCACACACTACCCCACCCCCCCTTTTCCGGCGTGCAACGAGGGGGGCAGCGGGGGTGTGGGGGTGCGCGTGTATGTGCATACATGTCCTTCTGCTTGTATTTCTGCATCGCGGACAGGTAAGCGGCTGCGCGGCCTGCGCCTGCCTGCACGCTAGTGTCCTCCGGGACGCGGAGCGGGGAGCGGACCGGCGGCGGGGCGGGCCCGGGTGATGGGGGCGGGGGCGCCTGAAGGGGCCGGGCGGCCGCTCCGCTCCCGGTGTCAGTTGCAAGCTGCCGCCGCCGCCGCGCAGGCAGGGACGCAGGCATCCCCGCGAAGGCACCGCGGTGGGCAGGAGACCATGATTCTCACACGTAAGCTTGGGGCTCGTCCGCACTGCCCGTTGAGGAGGGGGTGTGGGTGGAGCCTGCGCGGCTGAGGGCGCAGGCTCCGCACATCGCGACCAGCGTTGCCGGGAGGTGTTTCGAGGGCATCGCGGTGGGATTTGGTGGGGAGCGGCGGAGGTCCCTCTTTTGATAGCACGCAGTGCCCAGAAAGGCAGCGCTGGAAGGAGCTCGGGCGGGCTTCTCTCGGGGGCGGCGGCTGCCTCGTCCCGTCCCGAGGTGCTGCGCACCCCCAGCCGCGGGTCTTCGCTCCGCCGGCTCGTCCGTCTTTGCGTGGTTGAAAAGCCACCCGTCGGGGCGGGAGCAGCCCCAGGTGAGACGGCAGCGCTGCGGGAGCGCGGAGTGGCTTTTATAGCTTGCCGGCGGCGGTCTGTTGAGGCTGTGGTCGGGCAGCGCGGACCGAAAGGGTTAACATCCGCAGGATCTAAGACACAGGGCTGCGGAGGTGCCGCGGGCGCGTAGCGGCACGCAATAATGCGCCCTCTTTTTGGCCCCATTTTTTGGTGTTTTTTCCCTTTCTAGTTTCTTTCTTACTTCCACCCCCCCACACACACACTTTCTGGGAGTCCCTGCCAGACGGGAACCGTCAAGTTTCTTTTGAAGTTCTTCGTAATTAGCCCGATGGCCTCCAGGAGCCCGGTGGCTCCCCCCGACCGGCGGTGGCCAGCCCTGATGTCACCCCTGAAGGCTTTGATCCCGGTGGAGGAGCAGCACCTCCTGCCAGTCGGGATAACCCCCCTCCACCCCCTCTCGAGGCAAACGGAAAACCTATGCTGTTTTCCAGTCGGACAGTTTTACGTTCCGTGTCACCCTCCCCTTTTTTTACAAACAACCACCAATGACTTACTTCCACCGTAACTGTGAAGTTGTTGAGCGATGTGTTGCTATTAGCCTAATGAGCTCTATTGCCAGTCAAGGGCACTTACTGGGTTTTATTTTGGTTTTTTGGTTTTGGGTTTTTGTTTAGGTTTTTTTGTTGTTGTTTTGGTTTGGTTGGTTGGTTGGTTTGTTTGTTTGGGGGGTTTTTGTTTGGTTTTTTGTTTTTATTATTTTCCCCTTTTTATTCCACTGTTCTCTTTGGGAAAAATTAGTGCATTGAAGAAATAACTAAATTTATTTAACTAGGTCAGAAGGTTCTGCCTGATGTGTCATAGTACTTAACACGTGTGGATTGAAAGACTGGAGAATGTAATTGTATTTTAGCCATCAATTATAGATGCTTTTGTTATTTTTACAGGAGTAGGTGTGATCTGTTTGAATTACCCTGCCCTGATCAAGAAATGCCCAGCAGCAAATCAGCACATTGAGTCAGGTTATATGTTTTTGAGGCTGTTTGTAGCAAACTCAAGGAAGATAATAGGCAAGCAGATTTCATACGAACCTCTTAGTAATGAATCTATCAACAGTTCAGTGCCTCCCTGATTCAGCATTCGTCTGGCAACCAGGTTCTTGCTTGCTGACAGCACACCAGGTTGCTATTAGGCACATCTGTTGATTCCACAGCTGTAGCCTGCTATCTTGTCTTCCAAGTATCTTTTCTGATGTCCGTAGGCATCCTGATCTGCATCTTCAGTAGAAGCAACAAAAAAGGGAGAGGCTGGTGTGGCCAGGAAGTGGGGTCAGTGTCTCTCTAGAAAATGGTTTTGGATTACTACTTCAGTTTGCCTGTGGGATCATGATGAGAGCTCAGATTCTTTGGTTATGGAATATAGTATATGCAAAAGAAGATGCAGATGAAAGGAATATTCTTAAAACAGTATCTACAAGTTAATAGAAAGTAAAACATTTTGTAACATCTAGGACTTCCTGATCTCTTTATCTTATTTTAAAATAACTTGGTTTATTAATTGTTTGGGGTTTTTTAAATCAAAAGGAAGTGAAGATACATTGTTTTAAACTCTGTGGACCTCTAGTTAAATTTCATTTCTAAGTGGTAGGTAAAAGCAAGAATATATCTTGTCATGTTATTATTTGGGTTTTAAATCTCAGTTTTAGAGATTGAGTCAAGGGGTTTTAATTCTTGAGTCAGATTCTTCCCAGACAGTTCTACAGCTGCCCTTACTGAGCCAGCAAGAAAGACTGATGGTGGGGATGGAAACTCACAAGTACCCTGTGTATTTTTCTTCTGTTAGGGGAAGGAAAAAGGTATTGCAGTTGTCCATATGCACTAATCTCAATTGTTTGTATTAGGATTCCTAGAAGAAGTAGATGAGATGTGACTTGGTTTTACTTTTCTGGTTATTCTAATTCATTACATTCTAGGCAATGGTTTGTTTGAGGCTTGTAAATTTATAAGTTCTGCAAATATTTAGAGATGTAGATTGCATGATAAAGTTTTTTTTTCTGATCAGAATACCACAGTATGTTATGTTTGTGCTTCTTGAGAGATTCAAACTTCTCTTCCAATTCCCCTCTGGAGTTGTGCTATTGGCTTCAGCATAAACACAACTGTACCCTTGGCTGGTTAAAAGGAGATGGAGGAAGAGAGCTCATGTGCTTAACAGGATGGTCCTGCACTGTAAACAAGCACTTTTCATGCTTAACTATCCTTCCTAGCAACAGGAAGAAGGAAATGAGGCTATGCAAAAGGACCCTGACACATTTCAGACAATGCCAGACCCACCCTAGCATTCATACAGTATAGCCAGAAGACTTGGGGAAATAAAAATAACTTCAGATGTTTCCCCTTCCTTCTTGTGCATATTATAGAAATACAGCAATAAAATGATCTGCAGTTCACAGAAAACTTGCTGGTTTGGTCTCCACTAAGTAAAGAGATGATGCCAGTAACAGAATTTATATATCCTCACCAGGTATCACGTTATTCTGATACAGTCTGATCCTCAGTGTTTCAGGGTGAATGAATTGCAAACCACTATATAATTTCTAGTGATGTAGGGAGTGTAGATATCCAGTAACTTTGGTAATTTCAGCAATTGCAGGTGTATTTCTTGCTTGTACCTTCTCTAACTAATTCTGACTGGTGCAGAGTATCAAGATTGTCTTGCATGTTTTTTTTATTTCTAAAGATTTTTTTCCAAGTTGTTTTTGGTTTGTTTGTTTTTTGTTTGGTTTGTTTGGCTTTAATTTGTTGGTTGGTTGGTTTTCCCTATTTTATTTTCTTATTTTCCCCCTTCTTCTGTTTTAAGGAAAAAAAAAAAAAAAAAACAAACCAAAGTCAGTCTTCCAGCAGTGATGAGCAAGTTTCATGAAAGGGGCCCAGGACTGGGCTGTGATTGGAGCTTTCTATTTCTCTTCACTGGACACTTATTCTGCCATACTTGCTGACACTGAATACTACCAGTAGGTCTGTTAGTACAGTGTACCATTAACATTACTGGTGAAAGTAAAATAAAGTCAAGAGTGACTTAACCAGCTAGCTTTAATTCACTGAGTTTCATTATCTGAATGTTCTGGGTAATAATACTGAAGCACTTTGGTGTCTTTAGAAGGGCATGATAAGCACTGTTATTTGTTAGGATGAATATTTTTTTAAAATATTGTCTAGTATTTGTTTCCCTTGGAAGGGACTGTGCTAGATGAGACTGGATCAGGAAAAAGTATTATCCAGTCTCTCTTCTAATGAAAACACAATATGATGGCTCAGTTATTGCTGGTGGGGGCATTTTTTTTTTTTTTAAGTCCAGAATGGTGCAGAATTCCATAGACATTGTTTTAAATACATTTATATTTGTTTAAATCTTTCCATTTGACTGATCATCTCAGTCTATGCAAGGAACACTTCCTGAGGAGATGCATGGAAGACATTTGCTGAAGCCAGCAGTGGACACAGTTTGACCTTCCCAGACCTATTCTTGTCATTTAGTAAAGATTCAGGATTAAGAAAAATGTACTACCCACATTCAGGCATTTTAGGGATGTTCTTTCTGTGACCCTGTGGACCTACAGATCTTGATGCTCTGCTGACCACCCTTCCCTCTGCTCTCTATATGTGTCCCTAAGAACAGATTTCCTGGGCATTGTAAGATACAAGAACCTTTCCAGTGTAAAGCTTTATGCCTTGTTTTAACTTCCCTTCTTCCTTCCATACCTAGTCTCTATGTTCCTGTGCAGTGCTGTGTTGGCTTTGGGGTGCTACCATGGCTCCATTTTATCTAGACCATTCTCTCAAGGTGGGACCAGTAGATGAAGTACTGAGAAAAGCATTGTCAGGTGTGCAGTATCACAGAGTACTATAACTGTCTGTAAAATCTGGAAATAGAAAGTTCATAGTAACATTGGCTTTGGGAAAATCCAGGCTTGCCTCTTTGATTTAGGGAAAAAGTCATTCAGCTGAGACACTACCAGCTTTAAGATGGGCTGCTTTGCTGCCACTGGTATTTTGTATCTGGTGTTGTAGCATCCCCACGGGATGCAGTCTGGGGACAGCATCATCAATGAGCTAATCACTAACTGGATATGATGCAAGGTAGTCTTTCTTCCATACAAGCCTTCCTAGGTGTGTGGGTGGTTTTGAGGTTGAGGCTTAACAAGCCAGAAGAAGTAACTGTATAAAATCTACCTTGTTCTGTATGAACCATTGAGGCAGCTCAGATCAGCTCTTATACCATTATTATTTCTTAGGTCTAAGCAGTAACCCAGACTTTGGGCATGTTTAGAGGAAGAATCTGTGATGCTGGACCTACTTTTGGCTCCCTCTGGAGCTCGACAAGCCTTTTATTTGAGCTTTGCACACAGCTTGCTAGCTTGCAGGCAGGGTGCAATGGGAGAATGTTAGCTCTGGGCTTGGGAGCAGCAGTGGTTAATGTTTGCCCTTCAGTGTGTTCTCAAAGGTCATTCTAACCAAGTAATTTCTGAGAGGAGAGAAGGTTAAAGTCATCTTCTGTTTCCCAGTCTTTGGAGGAGGATTCGTTTCTCACTCTGGAATCTGTCAACATGACCTCCTTCAGAGGATTTGACTAACTGCTTTCTCTGCCCCAAATAATCCTCCTCCAAGACCACCCTGTGTTAATCAGGCCAGATAAATAACCCATGTGCCCAATTATTTCTTAAGGGGTTTTTAAGTCACTTGACATCTTGTTCCTCTTCATCTGTGAACCTTCTTAAAATTGAATGGGAGAAGACCATCTTTAATCTATAAAAAGAATTGTTCTTTGGCAGGGAAAACTGCCGCATGAAGTTTTATTTTTCTATTTAAACAATGTTAGTTTTTCAGTTTAAATTGCAATGTTTTTTTTTTTTTTAAATGTCTTCATTAATCCTCCAGTATATGCTTCAAATGAAGAAAAAAAAAAAAAATTTAAAAAAATTATGATCCTGATTTACAGTGTAAACGAGGAGCTGTTATGATTCTTTTGTGTTGTAGAACATGCTTTCCCAAAATGTACCAACAAACTAGGAAGTAATATAGCTAACTTTGGGCAGATAGAAGCATTTTTAATACTGTGAAAATAAGCAGTAACTGCAGTCTGTTAGAGTGTATAGGGAAGGTGCTTGACAGGGACATGGGGAATATCCTTTATTCCATACCCCTGTATTAAATCCTGAAATGGTGCTGATTTGATGCTTTTCAGCCCATAACAGTTTCCTCTGGTCCCCTTGACAGAGGGGAGGACTTCTTTCCAGCCAGGACATCCTCTGGGGGTGGTGGTTGTGCCCTCTCTGCCCTCCTGCCATTGGGCATTATCCTTCTTTGTGCTCTGATGAAAACCGGGACTGGACCCCATGCTTGGGATGGGGCTTCCAGCACAAGTAGACAGAGAAAGCAGTAGTCTCATTTAAAATATTTTTGGGGTAAAAATAATGAAAACTGTGAAGCTGATCCTCCTTATACCTAACGGAGAGTATTGTTGGGGTTTAGAGACCCATGGAGGCTCTCACAAGTGTTGGCACAATCCCTAAACATTTTAAATATTTTCAACAAATGCTGTTTCTCTTGTGAAGTTTTGAGCTTGAAAAACTTGTGAAGTGATTTCGATATGCTATGAAAAGGAGATTCAAGTTAATTAGATTTTGCTTTACAAAAGCAGTATTGTGTTTCCTGTGCTAGCCAAGAGGATCGGTGAGCAATTAAAATTGCTGTATTGTGTAACCTGGTACAGTTGGTAGGGAGGAAAATTGCATACAGCCAACGTACACCTTTGTGGGTATTTTGGAAACCAGTCACATAAGTGGGTTTTATTTATTAATTTAGCTTTCATCGTTAAGGTAATAAGCTTAAACCCCATCAGTGGAAGTAAGCCATTTGCTCTTTCAAAAGCTCTGCTGGAAAAAAAAAGTGGTGTTCACGCTTCCTGATTTTTTTCAGAGAAAATATCAATATATGATCTTAAACATCTGTTTCCTTACTTCTTCATCTGTTCCCACACAAATTCCAAACATATTCTGTTTCTTCTCCCAATGTCCTGTGGTTTATACATAACATCAGCAGCATAGTTAATGTCTTGCTACAACGCTCTGTGACTTGAAAAAGCTAGTCCTATATTTAACCCAAAGCCAGCAGGAACACAAGGAAAGTTTCTTCAGTTGTCATCATATAGTTGAGAAATATTTGAGTAACATTCCCCATCACCACCTCTTTCTAGGCTTTTTGTGACTAGAAAGCTGTATATATATTTACTGTCATATGTGGTTTCTTTCAAGAATGTATGTTGGCTTTTTCTTCCCTTTGAAAGGTTTTGGTGAGAAATACTTTCTTAAAATTGTGCGTGCATCCATATCAGCTCAAATTAACTGTTGAGGCAGACAGCATTAGGTGGAGATCACAGCATGGATGGTTTGACTGTGGAAGGTAAATTATAGCACAGTAAAATACAGAAGCACATAATATTTGCTATAGAAAAATGTAGGTTGCACTTTAAAGATAAAAGGAGAAATGGGACCCTCTTTGGAAGGTTGTTAGCTTTCACATCAAAACCTGCAAGCTCATCATTTGTTCAACAGTCATACTTAATTTTTTTGGACTCTCTGTTTCTTCTAGAAATGAATCCTTCATGGGCTGAGTGTGTCAGACTAATGTTTTAGAGTGGTTGTATAAGATTAAACCGTCCTCTTAGAATTAGAAGAGATTCCAAATGTGTTAGAAATTTGGCAAGAGTTCTAATGGGATTTTCAGAATTCTCTAGCTTTTAGTGGTTGAATGTTTATTGACCGTCTTACCAAGTTTCTGTGTTTGAGAGCATTATCCTTATAAAATGCTGGTTTTCATTAATAACATTTTTGCTTTATTTGTCCTTGCAACATCCTGCTTTCTTGAAAGGTGTGGAGAACTAAGTTAATGATACTGGCTAAGGAATATTTAACTATCGGTTTGAAGAAAACCAGACTTACAAAAAGGAATTTAATTATTTTCAAGCTACAATCCTGTATCTTCAAAGTGAAAACCATCTGAAGCCATGGACACATAGCAGGCTAACTCTTAGGAAGTCATACTGTCCCAACCGTAAAGGTCTGCAGGCATATGACATTACACAAAACTGATTTATCATTTTCAGTGCCTGGCCTGCTCATTTGTAGACAGCTGCCATAGTGCTGTTTTTTTCCCCCCCATTTGTCTCAGATTTCACATCCATGTTCATATATCTATAGACTGAGTGGCTGGATAGTGTGAGCAAGTCTAGCATTGGGACCGCAATTCACATGTCAGGGATGTAATTCAAGCACTTGGAAAAATGATTGCTTGTATTTGAGCAGTGGAATTCTGTCCAGAGCAGAATATTTCTCATATATACCACATCTGGTCTTAAAAAAATACGATCCTGAATGATCTCAAGCTTCTTAATAGCTCAGGACACTGTTTTGGAGTTGAACACAAATTTTGCAAAGCACTAGAAATTTTGGAGGGACACAATATGTAGGCACAGATAACTTCTGATACAGACAGAAAAAGACAAGCTTCTGAGCATGCCAGCCCTTTTACAGCCACTAAACTGGAGCATCAGTTGTGGATGGGAATGAATTCTTTTTGTGCTCCTTAGAAAATGTGTGGGTAGTTTGTGTTACAGTAAGGAGCAAACATGTTCATCTCTTGCATTCATAGTGAGAAATGACATTATTTGCATTGCATGGGAGAGAGTTTCCTGCAAGCTGCTTTGGGAAGATGAATTTTGTATTCAATTTTTACAAGGTTTTGGCTTTGTTTTTCCTTTTCTGAAAAAAAAAAAAAAAAAAAAAAAAAAGGGAAAAAGTGAATTTCAATTAGAATGACCTGGTCAAAAGTTAAGACCAAAAAGAACCCCAAACAAAGCAGTTGCTAGGTATAGCATTGGAGTGAACCTTCAGCAATTAACCTTGCTTTTGTCGAAATTTGATTTTTATCAGTGTTAATTTGACCAGTCTCACTACAGACTTTTTTTACAATCTGCTCTTTTTAACAGAGCCAAAAGGTGAGATGAGTAGAACTAATGTGTGGAGGTGTTAATACGGCTATAAAGGTGTCTGAGCTGAGGCAAGAGGAAACCATCTGCTTGGAAGAACTGTTCATGTGATGTTTAGCACGTAGGTGAAAATGGAGTCAGTGCATGACTGTACAAAGATACATCTTCTTTCCACCTTTTCCTGAAGATCCTGAAAGACCAAGTGCTTAAGTTGCATATTATTTTATGGAAGCAAAAAGAAAATAAGAATGAAAGCAATTGATCTTGCTGCTCAGAGCTAGACTTCTGTGATTTTTTTTTTTTTTTTTTTTTTCCTGAAAGGACGTTACTGCAGCATCACACTGTGTGGGTTTTATTTTCTATAGGAAGGACAGTATCATCCAATAAAAGACTATAGACATCTTAAGAGTTCTCCCTTCTACAACTGCAATAGCAAAGAAGGTGTGAATTGAGATATTTTTGCTGTAAAGTTTTAAATTTGCGAACTTAGAGGGCCAGGAACCAAGTTTAACCAAAGGTAAACAAAAAGGAAGGTAGAAGTTTCCATTTTCACTTTACCAGTTTGGGGAAGAATTGGGTCCTCCTAACCCCCCAGGAAGTGGGTAAATAAGGACTAGTAGTTCCCAACCACAGACAAAAGGAACTCCTACCCTTGATTTGAGCATGGAGGCATGCTTTGTGAAACAGACTAACAAATAAAGCTGTTTCCAATAAAAATTTCCTGTTTCCTCTTTAACACATTTGCCTGCTGTTTGCTTACCCGACACCAAGAATAAAGACTTCATTGTACTACCTTTCTTTCTTTCTTTTTTTCTTTTTTTTTCTTTTTTTTTTTTTTTTTTTTTTTTTTTTTTTTTTTTTTTGTTTTTTTTTTTTTTGGGGGGTGTTTTTTTTTTTTTTTTTTTTTTTTTTTTTTTTGTTTTTTTG